>CAWUFW010020495.1:0-149810 GCA_963921515.1 Calotriton arnoldi
GTGTTACCCGAAACCGGTCCCAGGATGCTTGTTTCCGGTCCAGGGAAGACATGGCTTGGCAGTTCGGGCTGGACTGTTCCCATGAGGCACAGGGCCAAGACTGATTTGCATATAGCTGTGTCTGAACTGGGGTGGCGAAGTGAGCTAAAGAATGATGATGGATTCAACCCAGATCTGTGACTGGGGGTGTGTCTGAAAAGTTTCAGCGCTCCGTCCATCATCTCCTTGTGTTTGCTTTGTTAGCCCTAAGTTGGCAGGGTATGCCCAGACGTGGGTCCCTTGCTCACTTTGCCACTGGATTTAAGCTAGCCTGGCTGAAGAGGGGTGTTACCCAGAAACCGGTCCCAGGATACTTGTTTCCGGTCCAGGGAAGACATGGCTTTGCAGTTCGGGCTGGACTGTTCCCATGAGGCACAGGGCCAAGACTGATTTGCATATAGCTGTGTCTGAACTGGGGTGGCGAAGTGAGCTAAAGAATGATGATGGATTCAACCCAGATCTGTGACTGGGGGTGAGTGTCTGAAAAGTTTCAGCGCTCCGTCCATCATCTCCTTGTGTTTGCTTTGTTAGCCCTAAGTTGGCAGGGTATGCCCAGACGTGGGTCCCTTGCTCACTTTGCCACTGGATTCAAGCTAGCCTGGCTGAAGAGGGGTGTTACCCCGAAACCGGTCCCAGGATGCTTGTTTCCGGTCCAGGGAAGACATGGCTTGGCAGTTCGGGCTGGACTGTTCCCATGAGGCACAGGGCCAAGACTGATTTGCATATAGCTGTGTCTGAACTGGGGTGGCGAAGTGAGCTAAAGAATGATGATGGATTCAACCCAGATCTGTGACTGGGGGTGAGTGTCTGAAAAGTTTCAGCGCTCCGTCCATCATCTCCTTGTGTTTGCTTTGTTAGCCCTAAGTTGGCAGGGTATGCCCAGACGTGGGTCCCTTGCTCACTTTGCCACTGGATTCAAGCTAGCCTGGCTGAAGAGGGGTGTTACCCCGAAACCGGTCCCAGGATGCTTGTTTCCGGTCCAGGGAAGACATGGCTTGGCAGTTCGGGCTGGACTGTTCCCATGAGGCACAGGGCCAAGACTGATTTGCATATAGCTGTGTCTGAACTGGGGTGGCGAAGTGAGCTAAAGAATGATGATGGATTCAACCCAGATCTGTGACTGGGGGTGAGTGTCTGAAAAGTTTCAGCGCTCCGTCCATCATCTCCTTGTGTTTGCTTTGTTAGCCCTAAGTTGGCAGGGTATGCCCAGACGTGGGTCCCTTGCTCACTTTGCCACTGGATTCAAGCTAGCCTGGCTGAAGAGGGGTGTTACCCCGAAACCGGTCCCAGGATGCTTGTTTCCGGTCCAGGGAAGACATGGCTTGGCAGTTCGGGCTGGACTGTTCCCATGAGGCACAGGGCCAAGACTGATTTGCATATAGCTGTGTCTGAACTGGGGTGGCGAAGTGAGCTAAAGAATGATGATGGATTCAACCCAGATCTGTGACTGGGGGTGAGTGTCTGAAAAGTTTCAGCGCTCCGTCCATCATCTCCTTGTGTTTGCTTTGTTAGCCCTAAGTTGGCAGGGTATGCCCAGACGTGGGTCCCTTGCTCACTTTGCCACTGGATTCAAGCTAGCCTGGCTGAAGAGGGGTGTTACCCCGAAACCGGTCCCAGGATGCTTGTTTCCGGTCCAGGGAAGACATGGCTTGGCAGTTCGGGCTGGACTGTTCCCATGAGGCACAGGGCCAAGACTGATTTGCATATAGCTGTGTCTGAACTGGGGTGGCGAAGTGAGCTAAAGAATGATGATGGATTCAACCCAGATCTGTGACTGGGGGTGAGTGTCTGAAAAGTTTCAGCGCTCCGTCCATCATCTCCTTGTGTTTGCTTTGTTAGCCCTAAGTTGGCAGGGTATGCCCAGACGTGGGTCCCTTGCTCACTTTGCCACTGGATTCAAGCTAGCCTGGCTGAAGAGGGGTGTTACCCCGAAACCGGTCCCAGGATGCTTGTTTCCGGTCCAGGGAAGACATGGCTTGGCAGTTCGGGCTGGACTGTTCCCATGAGGCACAGGGCCAAGACTGATTTGCATATAGCTGTGTCTGAACTGGGGTGGCGAAGTGAGCTAAAGAATGATGATGGATTCAACCCAGATCTGTGACTGGGGGTGAGTGTCTGAAAAGTTTCAGCGCTCCGTCCATCATCTCCTTGTGTTTGCTTTGTTAGCCCTAAGTTGGCAGGGTATGCCCAGACGTGGGTCCCTTGCTCACTTTGCCACTGGATTCAAGCTAGCCTGGCTGAAGAGGGGTGTTACCCCGAAACCGGTCCCAGGATGCTTGTTTCCGGTCCAGGGAAGACATGGCTTGGCAGTTCGGGCTGGACTGTTCCCATGAGGCACAGGGCCAAGACTGATTTGCATATAGCTGTGTCTGAACTGGGGTGGCGAAGTGAGCTAAAGAATGATGATGGATTCAACCCAGATCTGTGACTGGGGGTGAGTGTCTGAAAAGTTTCAGCGCTCCGTCCATCATCTCCTTGTGTTTGCTTTGTTAGCCCTAAGTTGGCAGGGTATGCCCAGACGTGGGTCCCTTGCTCACTTTGCCACTGGATTCAAGCTAGCCTGGCTGAAGAGGGGTGTTACCCCGAAACCGGTCCCAGGATGCTTGTTTCCGGTCCAGGGAAGACATGGCTTGGCAGTTCGGGCTGGACTGTTCCCATGAGGCACAGGGCCAAGACTGATTTGCATATAGCTGTGTCTGAACTGGGGTGGCGAAGTGAGCTAAAGAATGATGATGGATTCAACCCAGATCTGTGACTGGGGGTGAGTGTCTGAAAAGTTTCAGCGCTCCGTCCATCATCTCCTTGTGTTTGCTTTGTTAGCCCTAAGTTGGCAGGGTATGCCCAGACGTGGGTCCCTTGCTCACTTTGCCACTGGATTCAAGCTAGCCTGGCTGAAGAGGGGTGTTACCCCGAAACCGGTCCCAGGATGCTTGTTTCCGGTCCAGGGAAGACATGGCTTGGCAGTTCGGGCTGGACTGTTCCCATGAGGCACAGGGCCAAGACTGATTTGCATATAGCTGTGTCTGAACTGGGGTGGCGAAGTGAGCTAAAGAATGATGATGGATTCAACCCAGATCTGTGACTGGGGGTGAGTGTCTGAAAAGTTTCAGCGCTCCGTCCATCATCTCCTTGTGTTTGCTTTGTTAGCCCTAAGTTGGCAGGGTATGCCCAGACGTGGGTCCCTTGCTCACTTTGCCACTGGATTCAAGCTAGCCTGGCTGAAGAGGGGTGTTACCCCGAAACCGGTCCCAGGATGCTTGTTTCCGGTCCAGGGAAGACATGGCTTGGCAGTTCGGGCTGGACTGTTCCCATGAGGCACAGGGCCAAGACTGATTTGCATATAGCTGTGTCTGAACTGGGGTGGCGAAGTGAGCTAAAGAATGATGATGGATTCAACCCAGATCTGTGACTGGGGGTGAGTGTCTGAAAAGTTTCAGCGCTCCGTCCATCATCTCCTTGTGTTTGCTTTGTTAGCCCTAAGTTGGCAGGGTATGCCCAGACGTGGGTCCCTTGCTCACTTTGCCACTGGATTCAAGCTAGCCTGGCTGAAGAGGGGTGTTACCCCGAAACCGGTCCCAGGATGCTTGTTTCCGGTCCAGGGAAGACATGGCTTGGCAGTTCGGGCTGGACTGTTCCCATGAGGCACAGGGCCAAGACTGATTTGCATATAGCTGTGTCTGAACTGGGGTGGCGAAGTGAGCTAAAGAATGATGATGGATTCAACCCAGATCTGTGACTGGGGGTGAGTGTCTGAAAAGTTTCAGCGCTCCGTCCATCATCTCCTTGTGTTTGCTTTGTTAGCCCTAAGTTGGCAGGGTATGCCCAGACGTGGGTCCCTTGCTCACTTTGCCACTGGATTCAAGCTAGCCTGGCTGAAGAGGGGTGTTACCCCGAAACCGGTCCCAGGATGCTTGTTTCCGGTCCAGGGAAGACATGGCTTGGCAGTTCGGGCTGGACTGTTCCCATGAGGCACAGGGCCAAGACTGATTTGCATATAGCTGTGTCTGAACTGGGGTGGCGAAGTGAGCTAAAGAATGATGATGGATTCAACCCAGATCTGTGACTGGGGGTGAGTGTCTGAAAAGTTTCAGCGCTCCGTCCATCATCTCCTTGTGTTTGCTTTGTTAGCCCTAAGTTGGCAGGGTATGCCCAGACGTGGGTCCCTTGCTCACTTTGCCACTGGATTCAAGCTAGCCTGGCTGAAGAGGGGTGTTACCCCGAAACCGGTCCCAGGATGCTTGTTTCCGGTCCAGGGAAGACATGGCTTGGCAGTTCGGGCTGGACTGTTCCCATGAGGCACAGGGCCAAGACTGATTTGCATATAGCTGTGTCTGAACTGGGGTGGCGAAGTGAGCTAAAGAATGATGATGGATTCAACCCAGATCTGTGACTGGGGGTGAGTGTCTGAAAAGTTTCAGCGCTCCGTCCATCATCTCCTTGTGTTTGCTTTGTTAGCCCTAAGTTGGCAGGGTATGCCCAGACGTGGGTCCCTTGCTCACTTTGCCACTGGATTCAAGCTAGCCTGGCTGAAGAGGGGTGTTACCCCGAAACCGGTCCCAGGATGCTTGTTTCCGGTCCAGGGAAGACATGGCTTGGCAGTTCGGGCTGGACTGTTCCCATGAGGCACAGGGCCAAGACTGATTTGCATATAGCTGTGTCTGAACTGGGGTGGCGAAGTGAGCTAAAGAATGATGATGGATTCAACCCAGATCTGTGACTGGGGGTGAGTGTCTGAAAAGTTTCAGCGCTCCGTCCATCATCTCCTTGTGTTTGCTTTGTTAGCCCTAAGTTGGCAGGGTATGCCCAGACGTGGGTCCCTTGCTCACTTTGCCACTGGATTCAAGCTAGCCTGGCTGAAGAGGGGTGTTACCCCGAAACCGGTCCCAGGATGCTTGTTTCCGGTCCAGGGAAGACATGGCTTGGCAGTTCGGGCTGGACTGTTCCCATGAGGCACAGGGCCAAGACTGATTTGCATATAGCTGTGTCTGAACTGGGGTGGCGAAGTGAGCTAAAGAATGATGATGGATTCAACCCAGATCTGTGACTGGGGGTGAGTGTCTGAAAAGTTTCAGCGCTCCGTCCATCATCTCCTTGTGTTTGCTTTGTTAGCCCTAAGTTGGCAGGGTATGCCCAGACGTGGGTCCCTTGCTCACTTTGCCACTGGATTCAAGCTAGCCTGGCTGAAGAGGGGTGTTACCCCGAAACCGGTCCCAGGATGCTTGTTTCCGGTCCAGGGAAGACATGGCTTGGCAGTTCGGGCTGGACTGTTCCCATGAGGCACAGGGCCAAGACTGATTTGCATATAGCTGTGTCTGAACTGGGGTGGCGAAGTGAGCTAAAGAATGATGATGGATTCAACCCAGATCTGTGACTGGGGGTGAGTGTCTGAAAAGTTTCAGCGCTCCGTCCATCATCTCCTTGTGTTTGCTTTGTTAGCCCTAAGTTGGCAGGGTATGCCCAGACGTGGGTCCCTTGCTCACTTTGCCACTGGATTCAAGCTAGCCTGGCTGAAGAGGGGTGTTACCCCGAAACCGGTCCCAGGATGCTTGTTTCCGGTCCAGGGAAGACATGGCTTGGCAGTTCGGGCTGGACTGTTCCCATGAGGCACAGGGCCAAGACTGATTTGCATATAGCTGTGTCTGAACTGGGGTGGCGAAGTGAGCTAAAGAATGATGATGGATTCAACCCAGATCTGTGACTGGGGGTGAGTGTCTGAAAAGTTTCAGCGCTCCGTCCATCATCTCCTTGTGTTTGCTTTGTTAGCCCTAAGTTGGCAGGGTATGCCCAGACGTGGGTCCCTTGCTCACTTTGCCACTGGATTCAAGCTAGCCTGGCTGAAGAGGGGTGTTACCCCGAAACCGGTCCCAGGATGCTTGTTTCCGGTCCAGGGAAGACATGGCTTGGCAGTTCGGGCTGGACTGTTCCCATGAGGCACAGGGCCAAGACTGATTTGCATATAGCTGTGTCTGAACTGGGGTGGCGAAGTGAGCTAAAGAATGATGATGGATTCAACCCAGATCTGTGACTGGGGGTGAGTGTCTGAAAAGTTTCAGCGCTCCGTCCATCATCTCCTTGTGTTTGCTTTGTTAGCCCTAAGTTGGCAGGGTATGCCCAGACGTGGGTCCCTTGCTCACTTTGCCACTGGATTCAAGCTAGCCTGGCTGAAGAGGGGTGTTACCCCGAAACCGGTCCCAGGATGCTTGTTTCCGGTCCAGGGAAGACATGGCTTGGCAGTTCGGGCTGGACTGTTCCCATGAGGCACAGGGCCAAGACTGATTTGCATATAGCTGTGTCTGAACTGGGGTGGCGAAGTGAGCTAAAGAATGATGATGGATTCAACCCAGATCTGTGACTGGGGGTGAGTGTCTGAAAAGTTTCAGCGCTCCGTCCATCATCTCCTTGTGTTTGCTTTGTTAGCCCTAAGTTGGCAGGGTATGCCCAGACGTGGGTCCCTTGCTCACTTTGCCACTGGATTCAAGCTAGCCTGGCTGAAGAGGGGTGTTACCCCGAAACCGGTCCCAGGATGCTTGTTTCCGGTCCAGGGAAGACATGGCTTGGCAGTTCGGGCTGGACTGTTCCCATGAGGCACAGGGCCAAGACTGATTTGCATATAGCTGTGTCTGAACTGGGGTGGCGAAGTGAGCTAAAGAATGATGATGGATTCAACCCAGATCTGTGACTGGGGGTGAGTGTCTGAAAAGTTTCAGCGCTCCGTCCATCATCTCCTTGTGTTTGCTTTGTTAGCCCTAAGTTGGCAGGGTATGCCCAGACGTGGGTCCCTTGCTCACTTTGCCACTGGATTCAAGCTAGCCTGGCTGAAGAGGGGTGTTACCCCGAAACCGGTCCCAGGATGCTTGTTTCCGGTCCAGGGAAGACATGGCTTGGCAGTTCGGGCTGGACTGTTCCCATGAGGCACAGGGCCAAGACTGATTTGCATATAGCTGTGTCTGAACTGGGGTGGCGAAGTGAGCTAAAGAATGATGATGGATTCAACCCAGATCTGTGACTGGGGGTGAGTGTCTGAAAAGTTTCAGCGCTCCGTCCATCATCTCCTTGTGTTTGCTTTGTTAGCCCTAAGTTGGCAGGGTATGCCCAGACGTGGGTCCCTTGCTCACTTTGCCACTGGATTCAAGCTAGCCTGGCTGAAGAGGGGTGTTACCCCGAAACCGGTCCCAGGATGCTTGTTTCCGGTCCAGGGAAGACATGGCTTGGCAGTTCGGGCTGGACTGTTCCCATGAGGCACAGGGCCAAGACTGATTTGCATATAGCTGTGTCTGAACTGGGGTGGCGAAGTGAGCTAAAGAATGATGATGGATTCAACCCAGATCTGTGACTGGGGGTGAGTGTCTGAAAAGTTTCAGCGCTCCGTCCATCATCTCCTTGTGTTTGCTTTGTTAGCCCTAAGTTGGCAGGGTATGCCCAGACGTGGGTCCCTTGCTCACTTTGCCACTGGATTCAAGCTAGCCTGGCTGAAGAGGGGTGTTACCCCGAAACCGGTCCCAGGATGCTTGTTTCCGGTCCAGGGAAGACATGGCTTGGCAGTTCGGGCTGGACTGTTCCCATGAGGCACAGGGCCAAGACTGATTTGCATATAGCTGTGTCTGAACTGGGGTGGCGAAGTGAGCTAAAGAATGATGATGGATTCAACCCAGATCTGTGACTGGGGGTGAGTGTCTGAAAAGTTTCAGCGCTCCGTCCATCATCTCCTTGTGTTTGCTTTGTTAGCCCTAAGTTGGCAGGGTATGCCCAGACGTGGGTCCCTTGCTCACTTTGCCACTGGATTCAAGCTAGCCTGGCTGAAGAGGGGTGTTACCCCGAAACCGGTCCCAGGATGCTTGTTTCCGGTCCAGGGAAGACATGGCTTGGCAGTTCGGGCTGGACTGTTCCCATGAGGCACAGGGCCAAGACTGATTTGCATATAGCTGTGTCTGAACTGGGGTGGCGAAGTGAGCTAAAGAATGATGATGGATTCAACCCAGATCTGTGACTGGGGGTGAGTGTCTGAAAAGTTTCAGCGCTCCGTCCATCATCTCCTTGTGTTTGCTTTGTTAGCCCTAAGTTGGCAGGGTATGCCCAGACGTGGGTCCCTTGCTCACTTTGCCACTGGATTCAAGCTAGCCTGGCTGAAGAGGGGTGTTACCCCGAAACCGGTCCCAGGATGCTTGTTTCCGGTCCAGGGAAGACATGGCTTGGCAGTTCGGGCTGGACTGTTCCCATGAGGCACAGGGCCAAGACTGATTTGCATATAGCTGTGTCTGAACTGGGGTGGCGAAGTGAGCTAAAGAATGATGATGGATTCAACCCAGATCTGTGACTGGGGGTGAGTGTCTGAAAAGTTTCAGCGCTCCGTCCATCATCTCCTTGTGTTTGCTTTGTTAGCCCTAAGTTGGCAGGGTATGCCCAGACGTGGGTCCCTTGCTCACTTTGCCACTGGATTCAAGCTAGCCTGGCTGAAGAGGGGTGTTACCCCGAAACCGGTCCCAGGATGCTTGTTTCCGGTCCAGGGAAGACATGGCTTGGCAGTTCGGGCTGGACTGTTCCCATGAGGCACAGGGCCAAGACTGATTTGCATATAGCTGTGTCTGAACTGGGGTGGCGAAGTGAGCTAAAGAATGATGATGGATTCAACCCAGATCTGTGACTGGGGGTGAGTGTCTGAAAAGTTTCAGCGCTCCGTCCATCATCTCCTTGTGTTTGCTTTGTTAGCCCTAAGTTGGCAGGGTATGCCCAGACGTGGGTCCCTTGCTCACTTTGCCACTGGATTCAAGCTAGCCTGGCTGAAGAGGGGTGTTACCCCGAAACCGGTCCCAGGATGCTTGTTTCCGGTCCAGGGAAGACATGGCTTGGCAGTTCGGGCTGGACTGTTCCCATGAGGCACAGGGCCAAGACTGATTTGCATATAGCTGTGTCTGAACTGGGGTGGCGAAGTGAGCTAAAGAATGATGATGGATTCAACCCAGATCTGTGACTGGGGGTGAGTGTCTGAAAAGTTTCAGCGCTCCGTCCATCATCTCCTTGTGTTTGCTTTGTTAGCCCTAAGTTGGCAGGGTATGCCCAGACGTGGGTCCCTTGCTCACTTTGCCACTGGATTCAAGCTAGCCTGGCTGAAGAGGGGTGTTACCCCGAAACCGGTCCCAGGATGCTTGTTTCCGGTCCAGGGAAGACATGGCTTGGCAGTTCGGGCTGGACTGTTCCCATGAGGCACAGGGCCAAGACTGATTTGCATATAGCTGTGTCTGAACTGGGGTGGCGAAGTGAGCTAAAGAATGATGATGGATTCAACCCAGATCTGTGACTGGGGGTGAGTGTCTGAAAAGTTTCAGCGCTCCGTCCATCATCTCCTTGTGTTTGCTTTGTTAGCCCTAAGTTGGCAGGGTATGCCCAGACGTGGGTCCCTTGCTCACTTTGCCACTGGATTCAAGCTAGCCTGGCTGAAGAGGGGTGTTACCCCGAAACCGGTCCCAGGATGCTTGTTTCCGGTCCAGGGAAGACATGGCTTGGCAGTTCGGGCTGGACTGTTCCCATGAGGCACAGGGCCAAGACTGATTTGCATATAGCTGTGTCTGAACTGGGGTGGCGAAGTGAGCTAAAGAATGATGATGGATTCAACCCAGATCTGTGACTGGGGGTGAGTGTCTGAAAAGTTTCAGCGCTCCGTCCATCATCTCCTTGTGTTTGCTTTGTTAGCCCTAAGTTGGCAGGGTATGCCCAGACGTGGGTCCCTTGCTCACTTTGCCACTGGATTCAAGCTAGCCTGGCTGAAGAGGGGTGTTACCCCGAAACCGGTCCCAGGATGCTTGTTTCCGGTCCAGGGAAGACATGGCTTGGCAGTTCGGGCTGGACTGTTCCCATGAGGCACAGGGCCAAGACTGATTTGCATATAGCTGTGTCTGAACTGGGGTGGCGAAGTGAGCTAAAGAATGATGATGGATTCAACCCAGATCTGTGACTGGGGGTGAGTGTCTGAAAAGTTTCAGCGCTCCGTCCATCATCTCCTTGTGTTTGCTTTGTTAGCCCTAAGTTGGCAGGGTATGCCCAGACGTGGGTCCCTTGCTCACTTTGCCACTGGATTCAAGCTAGCCTGGCTGAAGAGGGGTGTTACCCCGAAACCGGTCCCAGGATGCTTGTTTCCGGTCCAGGGAAGACATGGCTTGGCAGTTCGGGCTGGACTGTTCCCATGAGGCACAGGGCCAAGACTGATTTGCATATAGCTGTGTCTGAACTGGGGTGGCGAAGTGAGCTAAAGAATGATGATGGATTCAACCCAGATCTGTGACTGGGGGTGAGTGTCTGAAAAGTTTCAGCGCTCCGTCCATCATCTCCTTGTGTTTGCTTTGTTAGCCCTAAGTTGGCAGGGTATGCCCAGACGTGGGTCCCTTGCTCACTTTGCCACTGGATTCAAGCTAGCCTGGCTGAAGAGGGGTGTTACCCCGAAACCGGTCCCAGGATGCTTGTTTCCGGTCCAGGGAAGACATGGCTTGGCAGTTCGGGCTGGACTGTTCCCATGAGGCACAGGGCCAAGACTGATTTGCATATAGCTGTGTCTGAACTGGGGTGGCGAAGTGAGCTAAAGAATGATGATGGATTCAACCCAGATCTGTGACTGGGGGTGAGTGTCTGAAAAGTTTCAGCGCTCCGTCCATCATCTCCTTGTGTTTGCTTTGTTAGCCCTAAGTTGGCAGGGTATGCCCAGACGTGGGTCCCTTGCTCACTTTGCCACTGGATTCAAGCTAGCCTGGCTGAAGAGGGGTGTTACCCCGAAACCGGTCCCAGGATGCTTGTTTCCGGTCCAGGGAAGACATGGCTTGGCAGTTCGGGCTGGACTGTTCCCATGAGGCACAGGGCCAAGACTGATTTGCATATAGCTGTGTCTGAACTGGGGTGGCGAAGTGAGCTAAAGAATGATGATGGATTCAACCCAGATCTGTGACTGGGGGTGAGTGTCTGAAAAGTTTCAGCGCTCCGTCCATCATCTCCTTGTGTTTGCTTTGTTAGCCCTAAGTTGGCAGGGTATGCCCAGACGTGGGTCCCTTGCTCACTTTGCCACTGGATTCAAGCTAGCCTGGCTGAAGAGGGGTGTTACCCCGAAACCGGTCCCAGGATGCTTGTTTCCGGTCCAGGGAAGACATGGCTTGGCAGTTCGGGCTGGACTGTTCCCATGAGGCACAGGGCCAAGACTGATTTGCATATAGCTGTGTCTGAACTGGGGTGGCGAAGTGAGCTAAAGAATGATGATGGATTCAACCCAGATCTGTGACTGGGGGTGAGTGTCTGAAAAGTTTCAGCGCTCCGTCCATCATCTCCTTGTGTTTGCTTTGTTAGCCCTAAGTTGGCAGGGTATGCCCAGACGTGGGTCCCTTGCTCACTTTGCCACTGGATTCAAGCTAGCCTGGCTGAAGAGGGGTGTTACCCCGAAACCGGTCCCAGGATGCTTGTTTCCGGTCCAGGGAAGACATGGCTTGGCAGTTCGGGCTGGACTGTTCCCATGAGGCACAGGGCCAAGACTGATTTGCATATAGCTGTGTCTGAACTGGGGTGGCGAAGTGAGCTAAAGAATGATGATGGATTCAACCCAGATCTGTGACTGGGGGTGAGTGTCTGAAAAGTTTCAGCGCTCCGTCCATCATCTCCTTGTGTTTGCTTTGTTAGCCCTAAGTTGGCAGGGTATGCCCAGACGTGGGTCCCTTGCTCACTTTGCCACTGGATTCAAGCTAGCCTGGCTGAAGAGGGGTGTTACCCCGAAACCGGTCCCAGGATGCTTGTTTCCGGTCCAGGGAAGACATGGCTTGGCAGTTCGGGCTGGACTGTTCCCATGAGGCACAGGGCCAAGACTGATTTGCATATAGCTGTGTCTGAACTGGGGTGGCGAAGTGAGCTAAAGAATGATGATGGATTCAACCCAGATCTGTGACTGGGGGTGAGTGTCTGAAAAGTTTCAGCGCTCCGTCCATCATCTCCTTGTGTTTGCTTTGTTAGCCCTAAGTTGGCAGGGTATGCCCAGACGTGGGTCCCTTGCTCACTTTGCCACTGGATTCAAGCTAGCCTGGCTGAAGAGGGGTGTTACCCCGAAACCGGTCCCAGGATGCTTGTTTCCGGTCCAGGGAAGACATGGCTTGGCAGTTCGGGCTGGACTGTTCCCATGAGGCACAGGGCCAAGACTGATTTGCATATAGCTGTGTCTGAACTGGGGTGGCGAAGTGAGCTAAAGAATGATGATGGATTCAACCCAGATCTGTGACTGGGGGTGAGTGTCTGAAAAGTTTCAGCGCTCCGTCCATCATCTCCTTGTGTTTGCTTTGTTAGCCCTAAGTTGGCAGGGTATGCCCAGACGTGGGTCCCTTGCTCACTTTGCCACTGGATTCAAGCTAGCCTGGCTGAAGAGGGGTGTTACCCCGAAACCGGTCCCAGGATGCTTGTTTCCGGTCCAGGGAAGACATGGCTTGGCAGTTCGGGCTGGACTGTTCCCATGAGGCACAGGGCCAAGACTGATTTGCATATAGCTGTGTCTGAACTGGGGTGGCGAAGTGAGCTAAAGAATGATGATGGATTCAACCCAGATCTGTGACTGGGGGTGAGTGTCTGAAAAGTTTCAGCGCTCCGTCCATCATCTCCTTGTGTTTGCTTTGTTAGCCCTAAGTTGGCAGGGTATGCCCAGACGTGGGTCCCTTGCTCACTTTGCCACTGGATTCAAGCTAGCCTGGCTGAAGAGGGGTGTTACCCCGAAACCGGTCCCAGGATGCTTGTTTCCGGTCCAGGGAAGACATGGCTTGGCAGTTCGGGCTGGACTGTTCCCATGAGGCACAGGGCCAAGACTGATTTGCATATAGCTGTGTCTGAACTGGGGTGGCGAAGTGAGCTAAAGAATGATGATGGATTCAACCCAGATCTGTGACTGGGGGTGAGTGTCTGAAAAGTTTCAGCGCTCCGTCCATCATCTCCTTGTGTTTGCTTTGTTAGCCCTAAGTTGGCAGGGTATGCCCAGACGTGGGTCCCTTGCTCACTTTGCCACTGGATTCAAGCTAGCCTGGCTGAAGAGGGGTGTTACCCCGAAACCGGTCCCAGGATGCTTGTTTCCGGTCCAGGGAAGACATGGCTTGGCAGTTCGGGCTGGACTGTTCCCATGAGGCACAGGGCCAAGACTGATTTGCATATAGCTGTGTCTGAACTGGGGTGGCGAAGTGAGCTAAAGAATGATGATGGATTCAACCCAGATCTGTGACTGGGGGTGAGTGTCTGAAAAGTTTCAGCGCTCCGTCCATCATCTCCTTGTGTTTGCTTTGTTAGCCCTAAGTTGGCAGGGTATGCCCAGACGTGGGTCCCTTGCTCACTTTGCCACTGGATTCAAGCTAGCCTGGCTGAAGAGGGGTGTTACCCCGAAACCGGTCCCAGGATGCTTGTTTCCGGTCCAGGGAAGACATGGCTTGGCAGTTCGGGCTGGACTGTTCCCATGAGGCACAGGGCCAAGACTGATTTGCATATAGCTGTGTCTGAACTGGGGTGGCGAAGTGAGCTAAAGAATGATGATGGATTCAACCCAGATCTGTGACTGGGGGTGAGTGTCTGAAAAGTTTCAGCGCTCCGTCCATCATCTCCTTGTGTTTGCTTTGTTAGCCCTAAGTTGGCAGGGTATGCCCAGACGTGGGTCCCTTGCTCACTTTGCCACTGGATTCAAGCTAGCCTGGCTGAAGAGGGGTGTTACCCCGAAACCGGTCCCAGGATGCTTGTTTCCGGTCCAGGGAAGACATGGCTTGGCAGTTCGGGCTGGACTGTTCCCATGAGGCACAGGGCCAAGACTGATTTGCATATAGCTGTGTCTGAACTGGGGTGGCGAAGTGAGCTAAAGAATGATGATGGATTCAACCCAGATCTGTGACTGGGGGTGAGTGTCTGAAAAGTTTCAGCGCTCCGTCCATCATCTCCTTGTGTTTGCTTTGTTAGCCCTAAGTTGGCAGGGTATGCCCAGACGTGGGTCCCTTGCTCACTTTGCCACTGGATTCAAGCTAGCCTGGCTGAAGAGGGGTGTTACCCCGAAACCGGTCCCAGGATGCTTGTTTCCGGTCCAGGGAAGACATGGCTTGGCAGTTCGGGCTGGACTGTTCCCATGAGGCACAGGGCCAAGACTGATTTGCATATAGCTGTGTCTGAACTGGGGTGGCGAAGTGAGCTAAAGAATGATGATGGATTCAACCCAGATCTGTGACTGGGGGTGAGTGTCTGAAAAGTTTCAGCGCTCCGTCCATCATCTCCTTGTGTTTGCTTTGTTAGCCCTAAGTTGGCAGGGTATGCCCAGACGTGGGTCCCTTGCTCACTTTGCCACTGGATTCAAGCTAGCCTGGCTGAAGAGGGGTGTTACCCCGAAACCGGTCCCAGGATGCTTGTTTCCGGTCCAGGGAAGACATGGCTTGGCAGTTCGGGCTGGACTGTTCCCATGAGGCACAGGGCCAAGACTGATTTGCATATAGCTGTGTCTGAACTGGGGTGGCGAAGTGAGCTAAAGAATGATGATGGATTCAACCCAGATCTGTGACTGGGGGTGAGTGTCTGAAAAGTTTCAGCGCTCCGTCCATCATCTCCTTGTGTTTGCTTTGTTAGCCCTAAGTTGGCAGGGTATGCCCAGACGTGGGTCCCTTGCTCACTTTGCCACTGGATTCAAGCTAGCCTGGCTGAAGAGGGGTGTTACCCCGAAACCGGTCCCAGGATGCTTGTTTCCGGTCCAGGGAAGACATGGCTTGGCAGTTCGGGCTGGACTGTTCCCATGAGGCACAGGGCCAAGACTGATTTGCATATAGCTGTGTCTGAACTGGGGTGGCGAAGTGAGCTAAAGAATGATGATGGATTCAACCCAGATCTGTGACTGGGGGTGAGTGTCTGAAAAGTTTCAGCGCTCCGTCCATCATCTCCTTGTGTTTGCTTTGTTAGCCCTAAGTTGGCAGGGTATGCCCAGACGTGGGTCCCTTGCTCACTTTGCCACTGGATTCAAGCTAGCCTGGCTGAAGAGGGGTGTTACCCCGAAACCGGTCCCAGGATGCTTGTTTCCGGTCCAGGGAAGACATGGCTTGGCAGTTCGGGCTGGACTGTTCCCATGAGGCACAGGGCCAAGACTGATTTGCATATAGCTGTGTCTGAACTGGGGTGGCGAAGTGAGCTAAAGAATGATGATGGATTCAACCCAGATCTGTGACTGGGGGTGAGTGTCTGAAAAGTTTCAGCGCTCCGTCCATCATCTCCTTGTGTTTGCTTTGTTAGCCCTAAGTTGGCAGGGTATGCCCAGACGTGGGTCCCTTGCTCACTTTGCCACTGGATTCAAGCTAGCCTGGCTGAAGAGGGTGTTACCCCGAAACCGGTCCCAGGATGCTTGTTTCCGGTCCAGGGAAGACATGGCTTGGCAGTTCGGGCTGGACTGTTCCCATGAGGCACAGGGCCAAGACTGATTTGCATATAGCTGTGTCTGAACTGGGGTGGCGAAGTGAGCTAAAGAATGATGATGGATTCAACCCAGATCTGTGACTGGGGGTGAGTGTCTGAAAAGTTTCAGCGCTCCGTCCATCATCTCCTTGTGTTTGCGTCATTTGAGATGTCATCAGTGATGTCACTGACCATGTCATGAGTGATGTAATATGTGACGTCATCAGCAGTGCATTGCGGGGGCGCGAGTTATAGTTAGCTGAACTAACTATAACGGGGGAATTTCACGGGTTTTGTACGAGTGCAATGTCCAACTAACTATAACTGTCCCTAAAACCTATGGTTTTTTCAGTGACTATATATAAACATAAGATATATGTGTGTGTGTGTGTAGGAGCTCTAGCGAAATCATTGCATGGATAACAACCCAATCTGAAAGAGAAACTCACCAGCTCTGGGGCTGTATAACCGGAATATTGCAGGCCTTGTCTCCCACATCAGGCGTCCAGCACTCTGCTCTAATGGTAATCTAGTATCACTGACTAAGGGTTTGTCACTACATTTATTTATACATTCTGCCATAGGCCACACACCTATAGACCTCAGATGATGAATATCTTGGGGATCAAACAAACACTCTCCTTGCAGATCTTTTATTTGCCAGTGCCATTATAACTTCTTTCACATCTTTCATACGTTTGTCATCTGCATCCATATCAGCAGAGGAAACATCTGCACCCCAAAACTCATCTGTGACTTGATCACATAAGGCTTTAAGTAGCACCAGCCACAACATCTTCTTCACTTGTCTCATGTTTAACAACAATAGCGGCTCTATTTGTTCCATTGAAGACAACTTTCTCATTTCTAACTTTCTTTAACCCATTGTTTTTAATATGTATTCTAATGTGACAGATGTTTCCTCTAACTTGAAGATTTGAAACCTTTCTTATCATTCTGTTTTAAAAGTTAGTCCACAAGTAACTCTTACCTCGGCTCTGTTAGAGTTCAGAATTTTCCCTCATTCTGTATCGTTCACCTGACCCTTTCAAAAACTTTTGCAGTCTTGCTTAAGTGATGTGCTAATGTGATTGAAAATAAAATCTCACACCTGCTTCCTGCCTTCATGTAGCTAATTCTCTTGCCCTGTAAGTATCAACACCTTTACCTGAGATGTTCAGAAGAAAGACCAACTGGGTCACTATGGTAACTCCCAAAATAAACATGACAAGCAAAACCACACACTGCAGATACAAGTAGGCCTGCGTGCACAAAGAAACATGGTAAGTAACTACATCTGCAGACACATTAAAGTGCTAGATGGGCATTTGTTCACACAACTATTCACTGGCAGTTAATAAGCAGTCTTAAAAGTGATATGGCTCGCTGATGATACAAGTGGCAATGACCAAGGCCAAAAGAAGACACATTCTCATTAAACGATAACTAACGCACATGAGAGGAGCTTGATAGAACAGGGGCCCCATTACACAATAAGCGCATTTCATTGTTTGCGCCGGGCGCACCTTTTAAAAGGTGCGCCCGGTGTAAACAAAGAAAATGCACACTATTACGATAAATGCGCTGCCCCCAGAGCAGCTCCAAGCGCATTCAGGTGAAAAACAGAGTGGCTGCTTTACAGCCGCTCCGTGTTTTCGCAGTGCAGGGGGCAGCCGCCTGCACTTTTGAAGGGGATTGGAGATCCCCTTGCAGGCGGGTGCAGTCAGTGACTGCACCCGCCTGCAAAGTGATGTCTGGGGGTTCCATGGGACCCCATCTCCCCCTGCCAGAGGGCTGCCTTCAGGGCCTGCACTGACAGTGCGCCACCTTTAAGGTGGCACACTGTCAGTGTGCCTCCTGAGGGCTTCTTTGCCTCTGCGCCCACATCGGTAATATGGCGCGGGTACAGAAGCAAAGGGTTTCCCTCATTCGCATGGGGTATGCCCCCATGCAAACGAGGGAAGGCCCCATGCAGATAGCACTGGTGCTTTTTGTGCACCAGCGCTATTGGTATTAAAGAAGAGGCCACACAAGCATCTGCGGCCCCTTCTGTAATAACAAAGTGCCCCGGGGGAGCGCAAAGCGGGTGCAAATGCCCAATATGCCCCCGGGGCACTTTATGTAATACAGCCCAGGTGGTTAAATAACAGCTTCAGCAAGGACATGAAGATCCTATTGAAGACACAAAAACCAGCAGGAATCTTTTCATACTTCTGCCCGCAGCCTGTGTTAGATTCAAGGAGAATCATTTGTACACAGGTGTATGACATCACCTTCTATACTTACCATGCGTGATAAAGGCATCTGAGTGGTAAAAGCATGTGTAGTAAAGGCACCTGCATGTTAAAGGCATGCATGGTAGACGCTATTTTGCTTAGTACGCATGCAGCTGGAAGCAAGATATTCTTTTATGACGTTTCACTAGACTTTGGTCTGCTCAATGTGTTTGAGATGGTGATATAATCAGAAACTGGGCAGTTGGTGGAAGATAAGATAAATGCTTAAGTGAAAAATAAAACATGTCGCCTTGGAAGCAGCAAAAACACTGTAGTATTGGTTTGCTAAGAAGTACATTTGGTCATCATGCAGCAGTTTTCTGTGAGGTCATCAAAATCCAAAGCTGCTCCCACGCTACTATTTATGCACAATGATAGCAGGCCATTCTTTTCTTTGGTTTTTCTGAAACTTTATTACAAAAGCACCTTTCAGGATTGCCCCCTTATGGTGTTCAAGTATGTGCCTGAACAGTCGGCCATTTAATGGTTAGTGTGATAAAGCTTTACAAAAACATTTTGAAAAGGAAAAAAAGTAGTGGCAAAGCGAAAGGTCTGCAGCAAAGGACAAACATATTCGCTGCGTGAAAGGGAAAGGGCAGGAATGCACTGTACTAAAACATTATACGGTGCATTCCTGTCCTTTTCTTGTGTGGCGCCCTTTTGGCTGCTTAGCACTAATGCATGTACCCTTGCGCCGTGGTGCAAGGAGCCTACATTGATGGCAGGGTTGTTTTTTGTTTGCAGGAAGGGTCACCTTCCTGCATGAAAACAATGCTCAGAGGCATTTTACTCTTTCTAAGTGTGCTGCAAAATGCAGCACACCTAGAAAGAGGAAACAATGAGGAGAAATTAAGATTTTCTTTCTCATTACCCTTCTACTGGGGAGGCATAGCATTTTGACGCATTTCCAGGTTTACCATTCTTGGTAAATCTGGGACTGCACCAAAATCCATGGATGGATGCGTGGGAACACCCACATTCCACCCGTGGAATGCTTCCCTGGTGCATTGTAAAGCAATGCAGCGATTTGCACTTCATTGTATTACTCCAGATTCATCAAGCCATGCAGGGCTACGCACGGACACTTAAGTGTTGACGTCGCTCTTGCACCCCCTTATGTGGCGCAAAGGCGACGCAACACATTGATAAATATGCCCCATTGTAATTACTCTTTTGTTGCTCGAGTTCGAAAACACTTAAATATCAGAAGACAAGAGGCGTTTGGCAAAACAGGAAAAGTTTGTTTAATTAAACATTATGGCTGAGAGAACAGTTACAGGCACAAGGTCTGAGGACTGTCTCAATTTACAATCAGTATGTGTCCTTCTTTTATACAAAACATGATGGTTTATAAAAGTTTCTGCCCTACCATATATGATGAGGAATGTAGGTTGCTGCCTTTGGAGTCGTAAATTAATTGTCCTCGCCTGGACACAAAGTGCCCAGTGGATAACATGTCCAGATGTCTGGCATGGGGAGCACATGATCACTGTGTGCGCTAGGTTCTGATTGGCTATGTGTTCCTAACTCATGTGGCATCTGACTTTCTATGGTGTTTCAGGACCGCAAGTACCCCATGTGTGCTTTATTGGGACAATCTCCCTTAACCTTGTAATGTCACTGCCCCTATCCGTGGGATTGGGGCAGTTTCCTGCCCGAGCGTTTGCCTGCCAGCTACACACCCTCCCGCCTGTGACCTATCAATCAGCAATCCTGGGCCTTGGTCTCAGGGCCTGCTTGACTAAATATTTGTGAGTCGAGGTTGATGTAGAGTTCACAACGGGCGATTCTGTTAATAAGGATGAGATTTCATGTTCATCGATGCATTTTGACAGTTAATTTATTTGGGGCCTGTTGTTCCTTATGCTCGCGTTTGACACCAACAACCTTCCTATTTACCTGCATTCTTCCCAGCATGAATACTGCATTTTCACAGCAGGTGATCCCCAATTGTATAACCCCACATACCAATAGCAACATAATGATAACTGGCAATAGTGATTTACATAAACCAGATATCCATCCTTGCTCACTTTTCCACTGGATTCAAGCTAGCCTGGCTGATGAGGGCTGTTAGCCCGAAACCGGTCCCAGGATGCTTGTTTCCGGTCCAGGGTAGACATGGCTTGGCAGTTTGGACTGGACTGTTCCCATGAGGCACAGGGTCAAGACTGATTTGCATATAGCTGTGTCTGAACTGGGGTGACGAAGTGAGCTAAAGAATAATGATGGATTCATCCCAGATCTGTGACTGGAGGTGAGTGTCTGAAAAGTTTCAGCGCTCCGTCCATCATCTCTTTGTGTTTGCTTTATCCATTGTGGGAGCGAGGAGAACCAATTTGAAAATCACTCCTGCTCAGGGCACCTCCCTTTTTGAGCATGTTTCTTTGTAGATTGTGCAGTGCTAAAATGGCAAACGCAAAAAGAACAGATGATGGATGGAATGCAGAACAAATCAAACATTCACCCCCAGTTACAGATCTGGGCTAAATCCATTGTTTTTTTTGCTTGCCATGGCATTCTAGTTTGCACCCAGCCATATGCAAATCAGTCTTGACCCTGCTCCCCATGGGAACAATCCAGCCCAAACTGTCCCTTGCTCACTGTGCCACTGGATTCAAGCTAGCCTGAGTGTTTGAAAAGTTTCAGCACTCCGACCATCATCTTGTTGTGTTTGCTGAGTTCGCGTTAAGTAGCCAAGGGTATTCCCAGACATGGGTCCCTAGCTCGCTATGGCACTGGATTCAAGCTAGCCTGGCTGATGAGGGGTGATACCCATGAAACCGGTCCCAGGGATGCTTGCTTCAGGTCCAGGGAGGACCTGGCCTGGCAGTTCGGGCTGGACTGTTCCCATGGGGAGCAGGGTCTAGATTGTTTTGCATATAGCTGGGTCCAAACTGGGGTGGCATGGTGGGCAAAAGAACGATGGATTTAACCCAGATCTCTTGACTGGGGGAGAGTGTTTGAAAAGTTTCAGCACTCCGTCCATCATCTTGTTGTGTTTGCTGTGCTTCAATGGCAAGCTTCAGTGTCCCATTGTCCACGTCATTCCCTGGGATGAACGTACAGCAAGCTGCTCTGATCTTTGCACTGACCCCTCCCTCCATTGCGGTCATTAAGTCCAGTACATATCGGTGCTTTGTTACCATGAACCAGATTACTTGTATTTCTTCGTTGATAGAATTGAGGCCGAGCTCAGTGCTGTTCATAATTTTAAGCATCTCCCACCGGGTTATTTGTAACCAGCGGCCATTCGTTTTTGTTTGCAAGGTGAAGAAGGGTATTGAGCCCTCTGCCCCCAGCTGTACTTCTGTGAACAGTCTAATGTCTTCTGGAATAGTGCCCAGCCAAAATAGTCTGCAGCTCTCCTTTCATGAGCTTGGTGCAGCAAGGTTGTCTTTGTCCTTAACGGCTACTGGTACAAGTCTGATAGCTCTTCTCCACGAATGACCAGGGTTGGAGTGTGCATGGTGACCGGGGAACACATTCCCCGCCATCCAGGAACAAGCTGAGTGCAGGCGTACTCGCTGCACTGCCAGTAGTAGTCCATCACCATGGAGGTGCCCCATTGCATATCCAGATTGTATAATATCACTCCGCAGTTAGCATTTGTGCCCATTGGAAGCGTTCCATTTCCTCTGAAACATAAGGAATACAGGGGCATATTTAAAGGTAAATTGTGGAGAGCGGTGCTGCAGCAAATTTTGCAGGGCCGCGCTCCGCCATTTCCAAAATGCAGGCATGCACCGTATTTACAACAATACGGCGCACCCCTGTGTTTTACGTAGCGCTGGCACTAAAAATAGCTGCCTAGTGCCCACACAGACACCCTTGCACCATAGTGCAAGGGTGTCTAGAGTGCAGGGAATGATTGTTTATGTACAGGAAAGTGTCCCTTCCTGAACATAAACAATCAATAATGGTGATTTGTTACTTCTATGTATGCTGCATTCTGCAGCACTCATAGAAGTAGCAAATCGTCATTATTTAATGAATATTATGTGCAGGAAGGGACACATCCCTGCACATAAACAATCATTCCTTGCAATGCAGGCACCATTAATGGCACCTGCGCAACAATCATTAATGGCATTTTGCTCTTTCTATGTGTGCTGCAGAAACCAGCACACATATAAAAAGTAAAAATGAGGAGAAATAAAAGTATTTCTCCTTGTTGTGCCATTCTAAAGCCTACTATAGCATAGTTTTTGGCGCTGCCTCAGATTTACAGATCCTTGTAAATCTGGGGCAGCGTCAAAAAGCAATGGGTGTTGCGGTGGAAGAGCCACTCTCGGTCCACAGATAGACGGTGGAGCAGGCGTGTTTGTACGCTGAGTTGGGGCTTTTGCCACCTCCAAAAATCTTTTCTTCCTCAAATCTCGTGGCCATGTGATATCTTCCCCAATGTGGCCATTCCTGTGCATCCTGTTCAACTTGGTTTGGATATCAGTGGGTTTAGTTAGGTGTATAGAGCTGTTGGGTTGGTGTCACATTGGGTTATGTTTACAACTACCCTGTGTGGTTCTATCTTGTTGGGTTGTATCTTGGCCCTCATTTTACAGAGGTAGAGGTGCATAAGGCATTTTTCCTTTCTCTGGGGCTTCTTCTTGGGACATGTAAAGGCTGTCTATGTCTACTGCATGTGGGATTAATGAACAGACATAACATGACCTGCTGATGCTTCGGAGCCAACTGTGGTCCTGTGCTGATACCATGTGTTAATCAAAAGGGTGCTGTGCAGTGCATGTGGGAAGCTGGTTTTCTGTTTGGTGTAATTGTAGGTAACGTATGCGAGATCCCTACGCAGGTGCTGCAGTTCCTCGGTCGTAGTCAAGTGTGGGACTATCAATAGTAGACAGATCGTGCATAACCATATAAATATACATAACTTTTGTTGCAACACTGCAGTTCTAGGTGTGGGTCTCCTGGGAGTTGTCTGTGCTCCTCCGGTGGCTGTGTTCCTTCTGACCAGTTCATGAAAGTTCACAGTTTTTTGTTCTAGGGTGATATTGCCATGGAAGGGCTCGGCTACACATTGGAATGGCATACCCACACACTTTTCCCCTCCTCTTTGAGGGCCATTGGTGTTAAGGAGACCCCCTCACAGAGGGCCCACGTTTTTTCCTTTTTCCAATTGCGCAAGTTCAGTAATGTTCTTTTTTTTTTTCTTTGGGTCGTGGGGGTTGATGACATGTCAGTGTTGGTGCACTTTGTTGTCCTTGTGGCTACCTGTTTTTTAATAAGAACATTGTTAACAGTTAATTCAGCTTAGTTACATACTTTCCGTCCTTAATGGTTTTTGAAGAACCTGTATTTTCCCACAGTCATGTGATCTCATCAACCTACTAGTCACGATCTGGTACGATATCAGAAGGGGACCCCTGTTGGATACATCTTTCAGTGATTAGGGAAGTCAGGGTGATTACTATAAACATTATTAATAAGCCTTTTTATAAGCCATTGACCCCCTTATCCTACTAGGGTGTATTTGGACCTTTTCTGACATTTTGGGTCAGAGTGGTCAGATCAGTGTTAGGTATGTTGTGGAGTGGTCCCATGAGTTCAGGGAGGGATAGGATTGTGGCATTAGCAGGGGTTCTATGGGCGTCACAAGTTTTTCAAAAAATGCCTCGCCCGGTGCGTGCATAAGAGTGTGGTTTATGTGTGGCACCTTCCTGAGACTATTTTCCTGCTGGAGGCTACCTGCTTTGATATTACCCCCAGTTGCGCTTGCTGTGAGTTGTATTTTTCTGTCCTTGTATGTTCGCTACATGTTCGTGGAAATGTGGGAAGAGGGGCTGTGTTGCCGTTTGGTGTTGCTGGTGCTTGCACCGTACACCAGAAACACACTTTTATGTTTGTGCATCATCCTGTTCCCGACACATGGTGTACTATGTGGCCCTACCTTGTGGCATAAAATATCTGGCTTTGTCTGATCTCGACCCTGCCTTTTTATCTGGAGTCTTCTAACTGGGCTAATTTTGGGTGATTTTCTTTTAGTTTGGGTGTTTTCTTGAGTCTCATAATTCATTGTTTCCCATGCCCCACTGGGATAGTGTCAGAGGCTGCTCTTTGGCCCCCTTCCTCCTATACCACCCCATGGGGCCGGAAGTCAGGGTGGATTGTGAGTGCAAGGTTGGAGCACCGTGAGTGGACTATGCTTGGAATGGAGGTGAGCCTGGAAGGGGTGCACCTAGTGCCCTGCACTCCTTCTGGAGCAGGGGTCAAGGCTTAAAATACTCAATCTTTGGCAACCCCCCTGGACCACACCCCGCTTTCTATCAGTGTTTCTGGTGGGCCCGCTGTCCTTAGCTTTTGGCTGGGGTCTCTTGAGCTCCTGAAAATAGATACAGTTGGTAAGTGCCTAACGAAATTGGTGCTTATCTTGTCCATCTATGGAAGGGTGAAAGGTTGAGTAAACCCCCAACAGGCGTCTCGAACTCGTCATTACGCTGAGGCCTCTTAGCTTATTGACTCTCGTGTGTCGGAGCTGTGGGGTTTTAGGGTGTTATCATCCCAAGCGCAAGAAGAACATTGTTCCTGTCACCGAGGATGGCTTTGTTTATAACTGAAAGGGCCTCCATTGATTCTGAGGCTTCTAGAGCATTTGGGGGCGCTATTGGGACTACACGTCATGAAGGAAATGTTGAACGTGGACATGCATCCC
The DNA here is from genome assembly GCA_963921515.1 of Calotriton arnoldi. Taxonomy (NCBI): domain Eukaryota; kingdom Metazoa; phylum Chordata; class Amphibia; order Caudata; family Salamandridae; genus Calotriton; species Calotriton arnoldi. The sequence goes on from CAWUFW010020495.1 coordinate 24,388, forward strand.
GAAAATGGTGTCCTTCTGGCTTGGTGATTGGAATGAGTCCCATTAGACTTTGGCTGCGGAACTGGGTGTCTGCTTTTAAAACAGTTTTCTAGATGCTGTCCCGCCCCCTCATCAGACTGCCCTGCCCCTGGAGTGTGGCTAGTGAACCCCAGCCTGGAGGATCAGCAGTAGAGTGGGGCCTCTTTTCCTTCGGCACCTTTGGCAACTTGATTATTTTGTGCTCCCACGGAATCACCATGTTGATACCGAACTTAGTGTGGACACCCGATCAACATAGCACACAGCAGCCCAGAACTCCTAGATGCAAGTAAAGGTTTTGGGCCCCCAATGCTGTCTGGTAGTCCTTTTTGATCTGATACAGTTTTTAGGGGAAAGGGTAGGGGGATGCTGGTTGTCTTTATCATTGGAGGTGAACTACTAGGGGTTAAGTCACTGAGATTCTTATTACATCTCTTCATTAACTGGAGGGGCTATTTTACTGTGAATTTTGGCTACGTGGTTGCGAGAAGATGCTACCTTCCCTCACTGTCACCCTACCTTGCTGGGGTTGTTGCCCCAGTCCCTGTTGTATTGAGCTTCCTGTCTGTGGTTGCTGCTGCCACATGCTCACCCAATTACTTGATCGCTGCTGTGGTTGTGTGGTGAACGGCGAACCTCCCTTCGACTGAGTGTATTTTTTATTTGAAGAGTTTTATATAGCGCTGGCTAGACCCGGAGGTATCAGAGCGCTTTACATGAGAAACGGTTGTACAAAGTTACATAAGTTACCATAGCATAAAATAAAACAGAGCGAGTCACTTGGAGCGTAGAGGGGGGTGGGGGAGGGGGATTGATACAGGGTGCAGGAAACAAAAAACAGACAAAGTCAGGCAAACATGGAAGAACGAAAATCAAGGGACCCACAAAATCAAAGTCCACGCGCCCAATAGTCCAAAGTGGGTCACGGAATTTAATCGTCCAGTGCCAAACTCGCTATCTGTGCCCGAGCACCAAGGGTAGTGGAAGTGGCAACAAGGAAGGAGCGGATCGGGAGTCTAACTGAAGCCATCCTTATCGGAGGGAGGGGGGCGGGGGTAGTCCCGACGGGGGTGGTCAAATTGATGTTATGTAAAGCAGGCGACACCAAGACGAGGACCGGCAACTTGGAGCGGACTTTGTAGCTGGTTGAGTCCGTCAAGATGGGGGATCGGGACACAGACCCATTAACTTCCAGGACAAAATGGAGGGGCTACAACACAACAGAAAGTCAGGGGAAGTCAGCTCGGGCGCAACAAGGCATCAGCTCCGGAAGAAAGGGAGGCAGCAGCGGGGACCAGGAGGGCACGTCTCCCCTCTGAAAGTGAAAACAAGCTCGGGGCATCGGACCATTTCGCCGTGGAACTCACCGCTGCTGCGACCCAATCATGGGGAAACAAAGACTCACGCATCCCAGAGGCACCACAGGAGGCGAAGCAAAAGGTCTGGTAGCAGAGAAAGCAGCAGTGGCCCAAACCCGGAAGGCAAGGGGATGGCCAAGTGGGGCGAACCTCAGCCCAGCACAAATCGACAGCCATCCGGAGATCCCAACCAGGCAGTGACTGTGTCGAGACAGACTCCGTCATCAGTAGATCCTCGAGGATTAATCCGAAGGAGGGGGAGGAAGGAGGCAGCATCGGAGAGACGAGGAGAACCATGCCCAATGTCCGGCTGGGTAGGTGACGGCCAAGGGAAAAAAAACCCGAGCCAGGGGCATATTATCAAGCGGCAGCGATAATTATCGCTGGCCGCTGTTAGCGCGAGGAATCCTATCGCCGGCTATCGCTGGAAATTATCGCCATGCTAGCGCTGTATTAACAACGCTAGCGCAAAGGCGATAATTTTCCAGTGATAGCGATGTTTTCCATGGAACATCGCTGGTTTTCCAGCGATGTCCCATGGAAAACGGCGATATCCTTGGTGATAGGGCCTGTGGTCTTAGCCACACAATCCACCCCCATGTTAGGTATGCCTTAGTCAGGAATTTAGCAGACGTTAAATTCCTGCGTTAAGGCATACTTAACGCGATTGAAAATATCGCTAACCCACGTTGTTGATATGGCGATACCTGGGTTAGCGATATTTCCCCATGTTGTTTTCACAGGCACGCCTCCTTTGCATCTCATTAGCGATGCGATGGGAGGCGTGCAGAAAACGGACGCTAATGCAGGAATCACGCGCTAGCGTGTCCTTGTTAATTAGGCGATAAAATTATCGCCGCTTTTCGTCCGAAACGGACGCTAAAGCGGCGATAATTCATTAACGCCGCCTTGATAATATGCCCCCCAGTCTCCTCTATAGCCAAACAAAGCAGCTCCACCGGGCATCGGCCATGTTGACTCGGACTCCGCAGTGGGTGGGTATGATATGCTCTGTTTACCCTGTGCTTGGTACTAGGGAGGTACGTTAACCATTTCCCGTTTCGTGGAGTTTTGTGGTGGCTGGCCCTTATTCTCTAACCTCTGCTGCTTTTGCTGCTCATGGTATACCTTTGTCCCGCATGCCTATTCCAGGTGACCCCTCCTATGGCTCTCTAATGTCTGGTTGCGGCTAGCCTCCCTGTCCTCTACTGCCATAACCTGTTCATGTTCCTGGACTACCTGTTTGGAACCCTCTGAAATGATGCTGTGGAGCCCCCATTTTGACTGGTGCCATCTGCAAAGCTGTGGCCATCACTGCTCCCTCGAGGGCAGTCTTTTTCAGTTTATGCTCCACTCATTTTGCTGTGTCTCTTTAGGTCTGCTTCTGCTTCTCCCTATCCTTTGCTTGCTTTTTCTAATGGTAGTGGCGTATATGAGCTTGTATTTCCTGCCAGGGTTTGGTATCTAAACCAACTACGCTGTCTAGCCCGCTCTGTATCTTGGTGGGCAACCCTTTCTTCAAAACATTATAGAAAACTGTGGCTTGTGGGCCCGTGTTGGCGCACAGCTGTCCGGTTTCCTGTCCCCTTCTTTCCCTCATTCTATTTAGGAAATCACTTGTGCTTTCCTCTGGGTTCATGATCTCTGCCATTAGCCCTCCTACATCTGGGCGGTCAGGGAATATTTCTCTCAGGGCAGTCCATAGCCTGTGATTTCACGAATGCCATATATGAACAGATATGAGAAAGAAAATTGAACTTGTATAAAAATTGACACCAGCGCATCAGGGATTTGAGTGAGTGTGTATGGGCCATTGTTCTGCTATATTATTGAGTATTGATCCCTGATTAAGCATTGGCTGCGCGCTGGATCACCTGTGTGCATTAAATGCAGCTCTTTCATGCTGGGTATTTGTTAGTGTGATTGCTGGAATGTGAGCTTGGGTGAACACCGTGTTTGTCTGCCCCCCAATTAGGCTGCTTAACAAGCTCTTAAAGTCACCAATCGCTAGGTTGATGCGGTGTTTTTTACGAAGCATGTAATCCATTTCCCTGCCCCATCCAGCAATGACAGCAACTTTGTTCTCAACCCCTCTTTGTCCATCTGGGCCCATGGCACGAATATAATCCCCACCGTACCATTCTGCAGTGACTTGCGCAATCTCATTCTAGGTGATTCTACGGGTTTCTCCTCAACATAGTGCTCCCATCTTGAGAGGCATTGCTGCATGTAAAGGAAGTTGCACCTGGAGTTTCCTCCTTCATACCTGATGCAATGTCCTCTGGCTCAAACGATCCTTCACTCGGCCAAGACCTGTCATATTGATCCCTCTCCTCAGTCCAGTCTGCTAATAAGTCGCAAACAAGCACGCAAAAGTCTTGCCTTACTTTTTGGCTATTATCTCCCTTGGGGTTAGTTTATCTTTGTCATGCACCCATGCGGAGCAGCGCATATCCTCTTCGCTGCTTCACTTGTGTTTACGCACAGGTGCCATTTTGTTTTTCCTGAGTCGTGGGTGGGTAAGTACCAGGCTGCTTTGTTCCCTTATTTCTTGTTCAGCCCCCCTCCTTTGTCAATCGGATGGTGTGGCTGAGCCCTGGTAGTAGCCTTTCATTTACATCAGATTCTTCCCAGCACTGCGTCATGTAACTGGCCCGCTTCCCTCATATAAAGAGCGCGCTGTCCTGTACTCATGCTCTAACTCCTGATTGTGTTCCCTTTCTCTCTTGAGCATCAGCTCATGCATCTCTTCCTCACACCGTCGGCCTGCCTCTTTTGCACTGAGCTACATGCTGCTTTCGTTGGCCTGGCTTCACCTTCAAATTCACTCTCCATTTCCTCCTGAGCTACCTGGGCAATCCCTGTTGCCCCACCCTCATCATTGGTTCCCGGTAGGACTGGATCTCCCTTACTCTCCTGAACTTGGTGAGTATCTATTGAGAACCACCACACACTTTCCTGACACTCGTTTACACTTGCCTGAACCAGTGGGAGTGGGTGTTTTACTTGCCTTTGAGGTGTCACGTGTTGAGTGTTGTGGGCGGGAAGTCAAGCTTTTGGAGACCTTCCCTAGGGACTTGGGCTGCGCTGGAAGCATCTCAGCTCGTTTGCTTTTGGTTTTCTCTGGCTTAGACCTAACTGTCATTTTCTCTGTGGGGGGTTTGCCAGCTTCTATTATAGTTGGAATTGAATATCCTAATGCAGGGGGAGCTGGTGTGAGTACATCCAACCCTGCTCACTATCGGCATTTTGGGGTTATTGGTTTTAGCTTCTTCAAAGATAGTCCATAATTCTAACATTGACTTTCTTTTGTCCTGCATATATGGGGGCAGATTTGCATACCTCTTGTGACACTTTTGCGCTGCCGATGCGTCTCTTTTGTGACGCAGCAGCGGCGTAAACAATGCGGCACATTTACAACGTGACGCATCTAGGGAGAAGCGTCATGTTGTAAAGCCCTGGTTCACATTATACCTGCATCAGGTATAATGTATGTAGGGTGGGTGTTCCCACGCAGGAAAGCCTTGTAAAAGTGATTCAGTGAAATCTACAAGATTTCACTGCGCCACTTCTAGGACGCCACTGCGTCAAAGCCTTACGCCTGCTTCAATCCAGTTCAATGAGTATAGGCCTCCCAGAGCATTGCTGGAGTTGCGTTGTGCTTGCGACACAACTCCAGCGATGCGTGACTTTTGGCCCAACAGATGCGTCAGAATTTCTGACGCATCTGTCAATCCTTGCGCCATGGTGCGCCGTATTGTAAATATGGCGCATCCATGGTGGCGCAAGGGTATCGCAAGCTGGCGCAGGGAAACTGACACATCTCTACAGATGCGTCAGTTTCTTGTAAATCTGCCCCTTAGTCTTTATATGTGTTTATTATGTTCAATTATATGTGCGTCAAATGTTCCCTCCTTAGGCCAGGGAAATGTGTGTGCCTTTGTGTGTAAAAGCCACTCTTGGCAAAACTTATTAATTCTCTTTACCTGTTTGGGGAACCTAGTTTCTATATGCTTCAATGGGAAATCCATTGCAAATTTAGTAATTGGGATAAATACAACTCAAATGACATTTTGTAGTTTCATTTGTCTAATCTTAGGGGCAATCATATGTGGTGCACTCTTACAAATTTTGTACTAGGGGCCCTATTTACAAGAAAGTAACGCAGCGCCGTGTCGCAAGTCATTTTGCTGTGCCGCGCTGCGTTAGTTGCAAAGCACAGAGATGCAAGATATTTACAACAATATGTCGCATCTCTGTGCTTTTGCCTGCGCTGGCGCACAAACTGCTGCCATGCGCTGGCGCTGGCACCCTTGCACCATGGGGCAAGGGTGCCTGCGTCATGGGGAGATTGTTTTTGTGCAGGAAGGGGTACCTTCTTGCACAAAAACAACAATTGAGGTGATTTCCTCTTCCAATGTGTGCTGTAGAATGCAGCACGCATTGAAAGAGGAAAAAACTGAGGAGAAATTAAAGCATTTCTCATGGTTGCGCCTCGCTACGCCACCCCTGGGGTGGGGTAGCATTCTGACGCATTTCAAGGTTTATGATTGCTCGTAAATCTGGAAATGCATCAGTGGACATGTGTGTTGCGTGGGAACACCCGCAGCAACACCCATGTCATGCCCCAACACCGAAAGTGTTGCGTGAAAGGGGTGATATTTACAAGCACCCGTAAAGCCACGCAGTGGCTTTACATGTTTGTAAATATCACACAGCAGGTTCGCAGCTGGTGCGCAATGCAATGTGTCGCACTGGTGGCACAAGGGGCTTCTAAATAAGCCCCATAGGAACTCAGCACGTTTACAATATTTGCATCAAACAGTTCAATAATAACAAGATAATAATGCATATGTAGTATTCCAACATAGGGAGAATATGCGATATGTTAGAATACCATCTGCACGATCTCAGTTTTTCACACAATACAGTTTGCAATTAACAAACTATACAACATCATCACATACATAATACAGCTCAATAATGGTGGACAGAAAAAATTACTTTGTCAAAAATTTAGTACACTCAGCACGTTATCTTCTAAAAAGAGAAGACTTACGCGGAACACATTCCTAAGAGTGCTGGATAGTCTGCCAATATCTGCTCCTAAACAAAGATGGTGATCATAGAGACCATATTGTAATAACTCGGGAATCACCGGCCTCACTTGGCCACACACACGTTACGCCCAGTTTCCTAAGTCCAAGTTTTCCCTATGTCCGAATTCCACCCTGTTAAAAGCCCAGGGTCCAAGCTAGATCTACCTCCCACACTCCTTCCAGATACTAAGGGTGTTAGGAAACCTCTTAGCACTGAGAAATCGTTGAACTAAAAAACTATGAGACTGAGGAATCAACTCCATCCCCCAATCAGGATAGATAAATCACAAAAATCAACGTCCTGGGAGTTATCAAGGGCTATATGCACCTTAACTAGCATACTCAGCTATCGAAAAAAGGTGACTTCTGCGGGAACGCCTCCAAGGCCACCTTCAGTTAGGATATATAAAATAGGTAATATGCCAGACACTGTCAGTGGCACAAGCGCTTAGGTTATCTTTTTACGATTCTGCCTAGTTTAGCATACGCCAAATGCTTTAGACTATATTTGTAGTTCTTATGTAGTCTCTTACCCTCTGTGACGGCTGCTTCAGGACGGACCTTCACCCTGTGGATTCAGTAGAATTTCCAATCAATTGCAGTGTCTGTCCACCTTTCTTGTTGCGCATACGTGAATCGGTCCGGGCGGGGTCCCCTTCCTTCGGCCGCAGTCGGGTTGGAGATCCCAAGCAGCTCCTATCTGGCTCACCAAAATGTTGTTCAGGTTCGAAAACCCTTAAATAACAGAAGACAAGAGGTGTTTGGCAAAACAGGAACAGTTTGTTTGATTAAACATTACTGCCGGGAGAACAGTTACAGGCACAAGGTCTGAGGACTGTCTCAATTTACAATCAGCATGTGTTATACAAAACATAATGGGTTATAAAAGTTTCTGGCATACCATATATGGTGAGGAATGTTCATTGCTGCCTTTGGAGTCATAAATGAATTGTCTAATGGTTACCACAGGTGGGTCTCAACCTCGCCTGGACACAATGCGGACAGTGAATAATGTGTCCAGATGTCCAGCATGGAGAGCTGGTGATCACTGTGTGTGCTAGATCCTCATTGGCTATGTTATCCTAACTCATGTGGCATCTGACTTTTTATGGTGTTTTAGGAGTGCCCATACCCCCTCAGGCCATGTTTGCTTTATTGGGGCAATCTCCCTTGACCCTTGAAATGTCGCCACGCCTATCCATGGGATTGATCAAGAGTTTCCAGCCTGTGCATTTGCCTGCCAGCTACGCACCCTCCCACCTGTGACCTATCAATCAGCAATCCCAGGCATTGGTCTCAGGGCCTGCTTGACTACATATCTGCAGTCATCAACGGGCGATTCTGTTAATAAGGAATAATACTTTTAAAAAATCTCTCCTAATGTTACTTTTTGTGTTTGCACCCTGGAATGTAACAAGAGGGACAAGTGTCTTGTCAGTTCAGCTATCCCTGGCATTTGGTGAGTCAAAGTCCATATGACATCTATCTTTGCATTCGATTTAAGTTGCTGAAATTAGGCATGTTTTATTTCCATTCTTAATATGGGATATAATACTACTGCTTTTATTGATGTTGATTGTAGATCTTTATTTAATTTCAGACAGAGGAGTAATATCCTTGACTGCAGTATCATAACATTTTGATGATTTTCAATACTTAAGTGCGTGAGTGTGGTTAGGTTTAGCATTTACAGCCTAACAAAAACAAGATACTTCTTTCTACCTACCAGATTAAGTTTATCTATGATTAAAGAGGTTGTTTTCACATTTTGTTTTTCAAATATGGCTGAAATCAATAAAGATTTCATGACTAGTTATAGTAAACTTGCAAAGGATAAGCGTCAATGGGGAATCCATAATGCAGCCTGCCAACATCCTGCAAGAGAATTCAAATGGCTGAACTTTATCAAGCACAGCCTTTCATATCAAAGGTGAGATGAGATATCCTGACAGACTGGGTCTGCTTGTGATCCAGGCAGATCAGTGGCGAGCTTAACACTGTCTACAAACAGTAGACAGAGAAGGGGAACCAGAACAGATGTTTCGGATTCTGATTGAGGTATGCCGGCGTGCACACCCGCCGCTGTGTTTTTTTTTTTAATAACAGCTTTTGTGGATGCGTCATTGTCTCTCTGTGGCAATATGAAGTCAAGTTTTAGAGTGTTAAAATCGGGAAATGATGATTTAAGCCTCTAGGTATGAAGAAAGTTCTTTTTTTCACAATTAAACACAATTCAATATGTGTGTGATCCCTGTTTTGAACGTATGGCAAAAATATCTGAATCTCATGCACTGTTAATGCCTTTAAAAGTAGTAGTGTTATCTGTACATTTCTGCTCTTCAGACTTTTGTTTGCCCCAGTTTTTATGTATTTTTTTGGTTAGAGGGTTTCAAATTCGTAGTATTCATTTGAAAAAGATATGTATTATAATTCTAAAAATGTATCTGAAGTGCCGTATATGAAACACAATTGTGCAATTGATCTATATACATATGTAAGCACATTTCATTGCATTCATGGAGTCTACAGGTATTCCCATGCATGGAGTCATTATTATACTAAAAATGTTTGTGTGCATAAAAAGGAAGAAAAATATAATTTAAAATAATGATTTCTAACTTACCTAGATGTAGGAATTGCACAAGAAATTAAGTGAGAAGAAAAATGTAAAATTATTATATGTTTGCATGTGTGTGTGTATGTAGAACTTCAGGTTACAGGTGTGAGTGGCATTGGCTCAGGACAACAGATGTGTCTTGGGATTGGTAAGGACTTGAGAGCAGCTGTTTTTATGTTTGCACTATGTGCCATTCTGGAAAGGCCAGGACTTCTGATGGAAAGTGGGAGGACAACTCTAGGCCTCATTACGATGCCAGGCGGAAGGCCATCCGACAGCTCGTCGGTGGCGGTCCGCCCGAAATCTGAGGCATCAGTCCGACTGCCGTATTATGATACAGGCAGTCCGACCTATGCCTGTGCGGGGAATCCGCTCTGCCTCCGAAAGGCTCATGGAGCCCGTCAGGGCGGCGGGCAGATCGTAATCCCCCGAAATGTGCCATGGGGATTACGATGCACCTTTCCAACAGCCTTTTCATGTTGGTTCTTCCGCCATGAAAAGGCTGGCGGAAAGGGTCTTTTGGGGCCCCTACCAGGGCCCTTGTCCCCCATGGCCCTCAGCAGGTGCCCCTCCCTAAACATCCATGCATTGTGTGGCAGGCACCACATGGTGCATGGATGTTTAAAAAGTGAATTTTTCTTATTGCGTCTTGTACTGCGGCCCGCATATATATGTATATTACCTACTGGCAGTCGCCAGTAGGTAGTTATAGTTAGGACCTAGTTTCAATAGGAAAAGGGTTTATTGTTTTGCCAATAACTTTGGCGCTGTTTGACGAATCTTCATGAACTTTTCAAAACTAATTTGCCGCTCACTTCAGCTGCTGTCTTGAATGTTTCGGGGTGATCCGTCAAGCAGGGGTCGAGAACAAGGGGGGGCTTAAAAGCGCGTTTTCTCCATGTTAAATCCCATAGTACATTTAAACGTGGCTACAGCCTGAACTGCTGTACGGAATTACACCAAATTAGGTGGGAAGGTAGATGATGGCCCAGGGAAGTGCCTTGTTGTGATTTGGTGTAAATCTGTTCAGTAGTTTTTGAAATATTATAAAAAATCCAAATATAAATAAATCGGGGCACGGCTCCTCCGAGGATTCAACAGTCCCCATGGTGAAATGTGATTGGCTGCCAACACTTCAACCAGGAAGTGTTGCCAGCCATCTTGGGACTCTGCTTTAAGCCGAGTCCCAGAAGCAGGTCACTCTCTCTCTCACTCACACACCCTGCATAAGCAGAACCGGTGGGCTAATCTTCTCATACCTTGCGCCCAAAACATAGAATGACCTCCCGCTACACCTAAGGACCTCCTCCCCTTCAATTTTGCAGGAAGCTGGATCTTCAACTAAGACCTAGCAGACTACATTCACACCTGCTCCAGTGCCAGTAAATCTGACCCTCCAAAGTTCAACACTTTCGTTTCAATTGCTCAGGTTGGAGTAGAATTAGTAAATCTGACTCCTCCAAAGTCGAACACTTTATCTGCTGTTGCTTACACTGAAGTGAAATTAAATTAAATGAAATAAAGGTTTTATAAAGCACGTGTATGCCGAGGCATCTTAGCGCTGGAGATGTCATAACCTGAGCAGAAAAGGCAGATGTTAAAAGTTGGGCGCGAACAGCCATGTTTTCAGCGCTTTTCTGAGCAATTGTCTGTTGGTTTGGCTTCACAGAGTAAAAGGCAGAGTGTTCCAAAGTTTGGGGGCCAGACGAAAGAAGCTTCTTCCACCCCATTTTACGGTCTTCACCCTGGGAATGACCAACAAGGAGGCAGTCGATGATCTGAGGTTGCGTTGTGGGACGTGCCATCTAATGCGATTATTGAATTAGGCAGGTGCTGACCCGTAAAGGGTCTTGTGAACAATGCACAAGGACTTGAATTGAACCCTCGCCTGGACCGGCAATCAATGCAGCTCTCGGATCCCTTTGAACACCAAGCTAAATTTGGGTATTTTAAGTAGTAATCGAACTGCCCCGTTTTGAAGTGATTGAAGCTTACGTATGGTCTTTTTGTTAGCACCTAGATAAAGGGCATTACAGTAATCAATCTTTGATAACACCAGGGCCACAATTACTGTTTTCCTTAGATCCATCAGGATAAAAGGTAAGATTTTTCTCAAGATCTTAAGGGTATAAAAGCAAGATGATGTAGTGTGATTGACCTGGTCTGATAAGGATAGTTGATCGTTAAGAAGGACACCAAGACTTTTTACCTTCCTTACGGGTGATGGACAGGAGTGGGAATAGTAAATTAATCGCAGCAAATTCTAACATTTTCCCTATTGTGGGAGGGGGAATAGTAAATCTCATCCCTCCAAAGTCTTCCACTTTTATTTATTTATGTATTTATTAAGCGCAACATTCATCCCGAGGGATATCATGGCGCTAGGAAAGCGTTATCCTGAAATAGGAGTAGCGAATGGCCGGACATCTGAGAACAGGGGAACTAGGTTTCAGAGGTTGCAAATGTCAGTGCTTATATCCTAGGAAACAGCTATGTTTTCAGCTTCTTCCTAAAAGACATATAATCGTCCATAAGGCGAAGATCTAAGGGAAGTTCCTTCCAGTGAACGACTGCCAAATTGGAGAAGGAGCGGGCCCCTAATCTAACTTTCTTGATGCGTTTAATTTTGGCCAAGGCATGGTAGAAAGACCTCAGTTTTTGTGTGGGGATGTAGAATTCAGTTTTGTCCTGCATAATTCTGGGGCCACACTTATGTAGCGCTCTGTGTGCATAACACAGTAGCTTGAACTTGGCCCTTTGGCGCACAGGTAGCCAATGGAGCTGCCTCAGACAGTCAGAGGCTGAGCTGTATTTGCTTTTATTGCAGATCAGCTTGGTGGCGGCATTCTGGATCACTTGCAGTCGGGAGAAAAGATACTCAGGCATGCCCAGAAAGAGCACGTTCCCATAATCCAGTTTATTGGAAAGTACTGTTGCTTGCATTGGAGTAGGAATAATAAATCTTACCCCTCCAAAATTCATCACTGGAGTAGTGAATTTGACCCCACAAAGACTAATTCTTTAGGTAATTATTTTTTAAACATTTTAAAAGTTACTTTTTCCTTGGAGTAGTATTATTTTTATTACATTCTTTTTTATTTTAATATTGTTATTGTACCTTATTATTATTATTTAAATTTATACCTAGTGTTTGAAATTATAATTCTCATTAGCATCTTTATCTTATCATTTATGTTAATTAATATATGTATTTATTTAAATATTATTACAGCATGTATTTTCATTTTATGTTTGTAAGTTATTTGTCTGATCTTGCATATGTATATTTTTTTAAATGTAATATAGTTTTTAAAGTTAATGTATATTTTAAAGTTCCCTATATTACAGTTTTAGTTATCTCAATGGATACATTTGTATGATTCATCTAGTAAAGAATACTTAGGGCCTGATTACGATCTTGGCGGATGGGATACTCCATTAGAAACGTGATGGATATCCAGTCCCCCATATTAGAAGTTCCATCCGTCACGTTTGTGATGGAGTAACCCTGTCCACCAAGATCGTAATCAAGCCCTAAGTTATGAAAGTTGTGTGTATTTCTCCCAATTTATCACTTTTTATTTTTCCGCTCAGTTTTCATTTTGTCTTTTGCTATATAATGATACCATGTCAGAGAAGTCTTAGGGCAGCTTACTGTGCATAGGTGGTGATTTCCCAATTCAGCCAGCACATGTTTCTCTCTCTAAGGATTAATTGACATAAGAATTTTAGAAAGGTTGTAAAAAGAAGGAAATACCAAAAAAAAAACAACATTTGTCTGGTAAGGGATATAAATTGGGATAAAGACAATTTACATTGTGAAATATGTACTTTTCAGTACATTTATTGTGTCTACCACCTCATGGTGAGCAGTTTGTAGCACTAATTGCAATGCACCAGTAATATATAAAACTTCAGTTAAGGGAGGAAACTTCCAAATAGGAAATGAATATACAATCCAGTTACCTAGAAACACGAGTGAATACAAGTCCAGAAAGTGTGAAGAATAATTGTTGCAATATTGAATTCAGGGATGATAAGTTCAATGACTGTGAAAGAGTTTATGGCATTTATTAACAATCTATGGAAGCATGCCAAAATAGCAGGTCCATATGCATATCCTGAGAACCTTAATTGAACATTTCTGGAAGTTCACTCTTCTTACAAGATTGTGACGTTGCAATCTTTACAAACTTTTCTTATCACTCATATCTGTCCTGCTCACCTGTAGCCTACCAGAAATGAAATCACATGTTAGGTACCCTGGTTACATGCAGTCATAATGCCATGAAAAACATCAATAACGTTGACTTAGCTTCATTATAGTCTATGCCTTTTCTTCCATAGCCAAATGGTCTTTGTTGCAGCTAGTACGAATGGGTAACAATAGACCAATTTATCCCTGGCTCTCCATTTTAAAGGAACCTCCTTTGTCAAAGAATGGCAGGGTATCAAATTGAGAGCCACCTAATAAACCTAAATAGAACATCCACCTTACTATAAAATATTGTAAAATATTGTAAAATTCTATGGGAATCATTGTATGTGTGTATATATTATAACAGTGCACTGTTGTAGAGTATGAGAACCTTTACGAAACTCTCCCTTTCCCACAGTACAAAAGGGGAGGAGTCATGCAGACCAATTTCCGCAGAAAGGTACAACTCATCAGGGCGATGAATGTCGACGGAAAATGATCAGTATGAAAACCAATAAAGGACTAGTGAGATGAAAATAAATGTGTCTACAACATCCAGTTGTTTACGAGATACCACCTATTCGATAGGAGCCATATTGGGTTGACAAGAAAAACTGTGCACTACTTGCCACTGTTAATACCTTGTAGTTAATTGAAACAATCTCAGAGTTACTGCTTATGGTATGAACTATGAGCTTCTATGAATTCTATGAATCACTTAATCTATGTCTGTGTGTCGTATTTGAGAAATTGCCTATTTCAGAGATGGCCATCTTGGAATGCCACAGAGAACTGTGCATTACGTCGTGCTGTAACACGAAATCTTCTCAGAGTTACTTTTCATTGTAAGTGGTTAGAAAAAAGACAATTCAGTACATTCATTGGACTACTTCTTGGGTAGTCCTATTTAACTGCAGAGAAGAAAGAAAGCAAATTTTCCAACAAGATGAAGAATGCTGTTCTCCTGTATAACTTGTTAGTCTTTTTGCAAAGTCTCTCCACTGTGGATCTGCTCCACTAATTCTAATTCAGGTAATTCTGATCCTGCAAAGCAAACAACTTATCAATGGATTTTTACCAAGTGGTTTGCTACTGAGAGCAACATGAGCTAGAGAAATTTCAGAACAATAGGTGTTTCCGGTGCTGTAAGTTTCCCTTGGCTAACTCAATAATTCAGTAAGTTGTATATGTGTGTTATGTACGCTGAAATGAATCAAGATTTGAGCCATTCACCAATTACTTCAGGATGCTAATTTCGACAGGTAAATCTTTGAGTGCTGTTTGGCAACTGTTTTGGTTAATTTGACAGAGTTTAGTGAAAGGCCTTCTACAGACCAAGTTGTCCCAGATACTTTCCTCACCAGAAGTTCTAGTATGCCTTTTACAACTCTGTGGGTCAAAGAGAGCTGTCAAAGAGACACTGTGTGGGTGTAAAAGAAAGAAACTGGCACATCCATCGAGTGTTCCAGTAGCATTGGAAACGATAGTTGAGAATACCGGAATGGCTTTATGAGAACTACAGATGCCTTATGGATAAATTTGTGCTAGTCATCTGGAGATCATTGTAAAAGAAGAATATGCCTGGAAAGTCCTTCCAGGTCATGTGAGATGGACCTAGTGTTAAATTGTCCATGTGGAGATAAAGAAGCCATTGTGCTTTATTTTTTGTGAAAGTGCTGATCTCACATGAACCTGAAAGATGTTCTGAACAATTGGAACTAGCAGCTATGCAAGAATCTTTAGGTCCAGAATGACAATTGACTCTCCTGGTTGAAACGGTTCAAAAGGCGGATAAAAATGTCTTTCTTCAAATGAATGACTGGTCTATTTTTGTCTTATTTTTCGTAAGGCTTACGAATATATTGCTCAGAAAACCCTTGGGATAAAGAGTGGAAATTTCAATGCTGATTGACTAGGAGACTGTTCACCTCCTGCAGAATAATAAAGTGTCCGAAAGAGATAAAATTGGAATTGGAAATTATCCTTTTATGCAAGTACTGTAAACCATACCTGATTTTTAAAGAATACATGGATCTACCCGCTCATGGATGCATATTCATGGGCATCTAGCATTCACAAACAGGCATACTTGCTGAACCCTGTAGCAAATTCCTGTTTGCAACAACGCAGCAGCATCTCCATACGCATAAGTAAAATCATAGCTTATGAAGGGTCTTGGCATGGAGCTGCGCAAAGCCCTAATTCACTGCACTTTGGTCAACTTTTAGTACAAACACATTTCGCACTGGAAACTTGATCACTGTTTTATGACACGAAGGGCCACCTACAATTGCCCAAACCAGTGGCGTAATGAAAGTTGAGGCCCCCCCCCCTGTAAAGTACTTGGAGGGGCCTCCCTCCAGAGTCAGTCAAGAACTCTCAGGCCAGGGTACTGTGCTGAGGGGGCCCCCTGGAGCTCGGGTCCCCCCACACCGCGGGGGCCTATGTTAAGCCACCGGCCCAGACGCACATACTAAATAATAGAAAATCTGGGGCTATATGATTGAAGTACTTTTGGCCAACAAAGCTAGTGTCACTGATGTGTTAAAATTCATAATGTTTTAGATTTAAGGGAAATGAATGTTGCCTTCTGTATGGCAATATGATTGGTAAAAGAAATTGTCATGAACAGTCTTTTTAAAGCTGATCCCAAAGCTGGGACCTTAAGCCCAGTAGAACTCTATCTTCTTTTTTGACGATGTTTTGCAACCCTCTCTGCTTTAAAGCAGTTTTTTATCACTCGCTCTGGGTGCCTTGATCATGGCTTGAGAGAGTTAGACAAGACTCCCTGAGGAGTACTAATGAGGGCAGGATGTTTTAGGAGATGCTTTTGTTTAGATTTCGGATGCTATTTTACTCTTCCAAATTTTGTTATACTTCAGTTGGGGTTCTAATTGCTTATCTCATCTTCTAGGTCAGCGTGGAAGGCTTTTCACTAAACAAGAGTTTAAATACGTTGTCATCCAGTCTTTTGAGTGGGGAATACCTTGAATGCCCTTTATCTAAAAGAAGATTTATCACCCCATCTCTTTCCCCGGTAATGCTCCGATTCCTCCATAAAATGAATGCATCACTTTAGGGCTGTGAGCATTGAAAGGTTGTTGTTCTTCAGAGGGAGCACAGGAAATGAATGGTGTCCAGGAAGAATAGAGGAGACAGCCCTCCTTAACTCTGAAGCGGTATCCTTTCTTCTCAAATGTGGTCTGTTTAAATCCTTATTACATGTGACCTACAATTGAATTCTAAACGGGCCGTAGGTTTTACCTCTTATTCTCGAGAAAGTCTCCCCATTACTTTCAAACAAAAAGTAATTGAATGCATATGTTGCTTATTTACAGAATAGTGATAGTCCCAACGTTGACAGTGCACTGTTTTACTTACATAGTTTATTTTATAAATAAAACACTGGCTTTCGCAGTCAGGAAGTCCAGACTTATTGTCCAAGTTTCTTCTGTTATTTAAAGGAGAGAAAAAAGTAACAGCGTTTGGGAAAGGTTGGGAAAATAAGCGTGAGACTATAAAACAAATTTTGAAGATGAACAAATATTTTCTAAAGTATAGAAGCAGGCGTGCTTGAGTTCGACAAAACAGACAGATGGCAGTATCCATGTAAAGTACAAGGAAAACTACAAAAAAAATCCAGGCAAAGATGGCACAATGACATACCAAAAAGCACACAAGTAGGAATACATTACTGAATACAACACCCACAAACTGGCCACTGTATATGACATTGAATGTACAGCATGTAAAGGACAACAAACGGCAAAATTCAGCGTCATCCAAAATAAAAGCATTCAGACCACTGAAACACTTTGGTGAGCTCAGGGGGTACATACCATCAAGGCCACCACCACATTGCAGACCTGCTGGAAAACGTATGCCATATGGCCCAACAGTGACTGGCATGATATCATCCAACAAATACAAAATACTGACTGTGGTACACAAACATCAGAGGTAAAATACAGCCAACACCCTATGAGAAACTATAGAGGCAACAGATCACACTCAGCCCCGAATAACCACCAAGTCGCAGGACTCATTAAGTATCAGTCTCTCCATGAGATGCACTGAATTCCTCACATCTGTAAGTAAAAAATAAGCACCGCAGCTTGAGGAACTTAGCAGTCCAATGTGTTAACAATAGCAATCCATGTGTTATTCTACAGATGCTCCTGCAGCCCATCATATGGATGACACCACAATACTGATAGGCTTTATCTGTCACTTACCAGCCCAGAACCACACTGACATTGGTCCTGCCAGGTGGCAGCTGAATAAATCCCATTCAACTACAGAAGGACAACAGGATGCCATACAACGTGAAGGAATATGTGGCTTGGCAACAGTACAGTCCAAAACTACAGTGTGACAATATGCCAATGAAGCTGAAGACTTCCCCTTCCCTGTGCAGGAGGGCACACCACGCTCAGATCAGGGAGGCTGAATTTTCAGCTAGCATAGAAAAGACACTTCGTAACAAAATCTCAACATAATCATTGATTCACCCTCGTGCTATGCAGTTCCACCACTTGCAAACATCCCATTCCAAGCTTTGAATGATTCAAATTACTATGGAGAGGACTTGGGAAAAAGATTATAATGTCAGACACCTCAGGGAGCAGTGAAACTCCAACACCAAACTGACTTCAGTAATCAACAGCAGTTATGATCCTACAATGACCATAGGCTTGGCAATAAGATCTTCTCCACAAAGTGGTGGACAAGGTCATGGGTTGGAGCATGGGCTAATCACCTAAGGATGGAGGGGTTTGGATTTTGTTACATAGTATCAAGCTGATAGGGTAAGCCATATCTACATATCACCTAGCAGGTGGAGGGTGGCTCGATCTAGGAAGGTTCAATTTATGGCCATTGCATGTCTCATATTCGGCAGGGGGTAGTTTCAGATGTCCCTGCTGCACTAGTGCTCCACTACTAGATGAATAGAAAGGGTATTTCCCAGGCTCAGACAACATGGAGGCCTCAGTGTGAAAGTAACCCAAAATGGCTCCTAGCTCTGCTTTGCATTACTTAGTATCAACGGGGAGCTCAATGGGTGGTGCATGGGTATTCCCATGCCGGCGCCCATCGTTTTTGATGCAAAACCCTATCTAATAAAAAAAGTAGACAGTGTTTTGCATTAAAAAAAAAACACCCTCGTGACATTTGTGTTATTGAGGAGAAATGCTTTTTATTTCTCCAATATTTTACGACTTTGTATGTGTGCTGAACTGTACAGCAGACATCCAAAGTGGGAAAAGTTTAGAAGTTAGTCTATTGATAGTATTTTGTACTGGAAGGGAATCCTTCCAGCACAAAACCTATGCTAGACATGATACAGACACCTTTGCACTATGGTGCAAAAAAGTGTGTGTGTATGGGGTGGAGCTGGTAGCCTGTTATGCGCCAGTGCTTGGGAGAGAGCAGGAAAGTGCCATACCTTAGTAGATATGCTGCTTTCTGGCTCTCTCCCTCTCAACCCACATAGTGCAGCAACTTTGTTTGCTGTGCAGCGTTGAGATATTTTAGTAAATATACCACTACTTATTTCATTTATCCCTGCCCGATGCCTTTGATAGTCATGTGGACCATATCTCTTTGACAATAGGTAACAATGACTTATTAGCATTTTATTAGACTCAACATGCAAAATGATATCACACATCACTAGTTGGCACTGTAAGGCTTCTTCTTTACCTCGCCTTAGGGAGAGACAGTCCTGCCTAATGGTGTCCAATTTACCTCCTCTCACTTTGAGTCAAAATCATCAAGAGATGCTCTACTAAACCCCAGGGCCTCTGGCAGACCTCTGGATCTCTCAGCTACTAGTCAGAGACCACAAGACTGGTTTCACAGCCTTTCAAAGCCCCTGGCTCTGCCTTCATTATCAAACACAATCAAACCCACTTAATGTGCCCTTAGACCCTCACTGTGAGGACTAAGAGCCACTCAACCCCCTCAGTGGGTCCTCAAAGCCCCTCAAGCACACCTCAGCTAACCATTAGAATATTACTGCCAGTCATCAGTGATGCTCAACCTTCGCTTAGAAACCATCAAAATGCTTCTATTGGCTCTCACAGTCTCTGACCTGGCCCTCAGAATTACTTCGATCCAATTTGATATAACTCTTCCGGTATTCATGTTCTCTCAGATGCCCTCCAAGCTATTATGCTTGCTCCAGAACCTTGCTTTCTGCCCAAAACCTTCTGCTAGACTCAGAGCCCCTCATACATCTCTTTACTACCTGCAGAGCTGCAGTATTAGCACTCAGACTGTTTCAAATGCCACACAAAGTCAATCAGAGCCATTCTTCTGGCTCACAGAGCACCAGAGGTAACCCCCAGAACCAATCTGTTGGTCCTAATAGATCTTCTGCTGATCTATGACCAGACCTCAATGACCCTCAGGCATCCACAAAGTTCTTTTACCCCAGAACATCACTTTGACTTCAAAAGAGATGGAGTTCACCCTCTACATGCATTCAGAGCCCTCCATCTGAACTTGTGACTGCTCTCAAACCCAAATCAAATGACACACACAGAATCCTCACAACCCCTACAAACATCCAGATCATTCAGGTCTACCACTTTGAACCCTGAGACATCACTACTGTGCATCAGCCAGACCCAGACACACACTGCCAACCCTCAACTGCTTCAGTAGTCGCACTCCTCAACATCTGGAGTTCTAGATTGCTAGTCATCAGATACTATCCCCATAGGTGAATTCTCTTCAGTCCACCTGTCTGTCTGCCTTTACCATCCTAGCCAAATATGACTGAGTCCCCAGGCATTTCAATTCATTCTGCAAAGTTTTGCTTAACTATTCTCCAGCATTGAAAGGAAGGTATCTTGGTACAAGAGAGCAGGATCATGAGTGGCTGCGTTTCAGATTGCAAGGCCACCTATCAACAGGCCTCGGAAAGAGACCCACTTAACCTGCCTTTCACTTCTTCTACTGTGATACACCAAAACGTGTTGCTCTTGTTCCTTGGTGTAGGACAGTGCACTGACTCCAGCCTCAACATGCTTCTTATAATCGCCCCATTCTCAATTTTCTCAACAGCAATATGCTACATTTTCTGCCAGACATTCTCTATTTGGACTACCTCTCAAAGTTATGTTATATGCCTCCACAGAGAGAAAGAAAGTAAGATGCGAGAGCCAGGTGAGGCTGCTGCAGGGCCAGTGCTTTCAGACCCAAGCGATACAAAAGGGGATGATGGACGGAACGTTTGAGCCAATCAAACACTCACCCCCAGTCAACTGATCTGGGTTTAATCCATCATCATTCTTTAGCTCACTCCACCACCCCAGTTCAGACATGGCCATATGCAAATCAGTCTGACCCTGTGCCTCATGGGAACAGTCCAGCCCGAACTGCCAAGTCCTAGGATGCTTGTTTCCGGTCCAGGGAAGACATGGCTTGGCAGTTCGGGCTGGACTGTTCCCATGAGGCACAGGGTCAGACTGATTTGCATATGGCCATGTCTGAACTGGGGTGGTGGAGTGAGCTAAAGAATGATGATGGATTAAACCCAGATCAGTTGACTGTGGGTGAGTGTTTGATTGGCTCAAACGCTCCGTCCATCATCCCCTTTTGTATCAGCTTTGTTCACCCTAAGTTGGCGGGGTATGCCCAGACGTGGGTCCCTTGCTCACTTTGCCACTGGATTCAAGCAAGCCTGGCTGATGACGGCTGGAATGCCAGAAACCGGTCCTAGGATGCTTGTTTCCGGTCCAGGGAAGACATGGCTTGGCAGTTCGGGCTGGACTGTTCCCATGAGGCACAGGGTCAGACTGATTTGCATATGGCCATGTCTGAACTGGGGTGGTGGAGTGAGCTACAGAATGATGATGGATTAAACCCAGATCAGTTGACTGTGGGTGAGTGTTTGATTGGCTCAAGCGTTCCGTCCATCATCCCCTTTTGTATCGCTTTGTTCGCCCTAAGTTGGCGGGGTATGCCCAGACGTGGGTCCCTTGCTCACTTTGCCACTGGATTCAAGCAAGCCTGGCTGATGATGGCTGGAATGCCAGAAACCGGTCCTAGGATGCTTGTTTCCGGTCCAGGGAAGACATGGCTTGGCAGTTCGGGCTGGACTGTTCCCATGAGGCACAGGGTCAGACTGATTTGCATATGGCCATGTCTGAACTGGGGTGGTGGAGTGAGCTAAAGAATGATGATGGATTAAACCCAGATCAGTTGACTGTGGGTGAGTGTTTGATTGGCTCAAACGTTCCGTCCATCATCCCCTTTTGTATCGCTTTGTTCGCCCTAAGTTGGCGGGGTATGCCCAGACGTGGGTCCCTTGCTCACTTTGCCACTGGATTCAAGCAAGCCTGGCTGATGACGGCTGGAATGCCAGAAACTGGTCCTAGGATGCTTGTTTCCGGTCCAGGGAAGACATGGCTTGGCAGTTCGGGCTGGACTGTTCCCATGAGGCACAGGGTCAGACTGATTTGCATATGGCCATGTCTGAACTGGGGTGGTGGAGTGAGCTAAAGAATGATGATGGATTAAACCCAGATCAGTTGACTGTGGGTGAGTGTTTGATTGGCTCAAACGTTCCGTCCATCATCCCCTTTTGTATCGCTTTGTTCGCCCTAAGTTGGCGGGGTATGCCCAGACGTGGGTCCCTTGCTCACTTTGCCACTGGATTCAAGCAAGCCTGGCTGATGACGGCTGGAATGCCAGAAACCGGTCCTAGGATGCTTGTTTCCGGTCCAGGGAAGACATGGCTTGGCAGTTCGGGCTGGACTGTTCCCATGAGGCACAGGGTCAGACTGATTTGCATATGGCCATGTCTGAACTGGGGTGGTGGAGTGAGCTAAAGAATGATGATGGATTAAACCCAGATCAGTTGACTGTGGGTGAGTGTTTGATTGGCTCAAGCGTTCCGTCCATCATCCCCTTTTGTATCGCTTTGTTCGCCCTAAGTTGGCGGGGTATGCCCAGACGTGGGTCCCTTGCTCACTTTGCCACTGGATTCAAGCAAGCCTGGCTGATGACGGCTGGAATGCCAGAAACCGGTCCTAGGATGCTTGTTTCCGGTCCAGGGAAGACATGGCTTGGCAGTTCGGGCTGGACTGTTCCCATGAGGCACAGGGTCAGACTGATTTGCATATGGCCATGTCTGAACTGGGGTGGTGGAGTGAGCTAAAGAATGATGATGGATTAAACCCAGATCAGTTGACTGTGGGTGAGTGTTTGATTGGCTCAAACGTTCCGTTCATCATCCCCTTTTGTATCGCTTTGTTCGCCCTAAGTTGGCGGGGTATGCCCAGACGTGGGTCCCTTGCTCACTTTGCCACTGGATTCAAGCAAGCCTGGCTGATGACGGCTGGAATGCCAGAAACCGGTCCTAGGATGCTTGTTTCCGGTCCAGGGAAGACATGGCTTGGCAGTTCGGGCTGGACTGTTCCCATGAGGCACAGGGTCAGACTGATTTGCATATGGCCATGTCTGAACTGGGGTGGTGGAGTGAGCTAAAGAATGATGATGGATTAAACCCAATTCAGTTGACTGTGGGTGAGTGTTTGATTGGCTCAAACGTTCCGTCCATCATCCCCTTTGTATCGCTTTGTTCGCCCTAAGTTGGCGGGGTATGCCCAGACGTGGGTCCCTTGCTCACTTTGCCACTGGATTCAAGCAAGCCTGGCTGATGACGGCTGGAATGCCAGAAACCGGTCCTAGGATGCTTGTTTCCGGTCCAGGGAAGACATGGCTTGGCAGTTCGGGCTGGACTGTTCCCATGAGGCACAGGGTCAGACTGATTTGCATATGGCCATGTCTGAACTGGGGTGGTGGAGTGAGCTAAAGAATGATGATGGATTAAACCCAGTTCAGTTGACTGTGGGTGAGTGTTTGATTGGCTCAAACGTTCCGTCCATCATCCCCTTTTGTATCGCTTTGTTCGCCCTAAGTTGGCGGGGTATGCCCAGACGTGGGTCCCTTGCTCACTTTGCCACTGGATTCAAGCAAGCCTGGCTGATGACGGCTGGAATGCCAGAAACCGGTCCTAGGATGCTTGTTTCCGGTCCAGGGAAGACATGGCTTGGCAGTTCGGGCTGGACTGTTCCCATGAGGCACAGGGTCAGACTGATTTGCATATGGCCATGTCTGAACTGGGGTGGTGGAGTGAGCTAAAGAATGATGATGGATTAAACCCAGATCAGTTGACTGTGGGTGAGTGTTTGATTGGCTCAAACGTTCCGTCCATCATCCCCTTTTGTATCGCTTTGTTCGCCCTAAGTTGGCGGGGTATGCCCAGACGTGGGTCCCTTGCTCACTTTGCCACTGGATTCAAGCAAGCCTGGCTGATGACGGCTGGAATGCCAGAAACCGGTCCTAGGATGCTTGTTTCCGGTCCAGGGAAGACATGGCTTGGCAGTTCGGGCTGGACTGTTCCCATGAGGCACAGGGTCAGACTGATTTGCATATGGCCATGTCTGAACTGGGGTGGTGGAGTGAGCTAAAGAATGATGATGGATTAAACCCAGATCAGTTGACTGTGGGTGAGTGTTTGATTGGCTCAAACGTTCCGTCCATCATCCCCTTTTGTATCGCTTTGTTCGCCCTAAGTTGGCGGGGTATGCCCAGACGTGGGTCCCTTGCTCACTTTGCCACTGGATTCAAGCAAGCCTGGCTGATGACGGCTGGAATGCCAGAAACCGGTCCTAGGATGCTTGTTTCCGGTCCAGGGAAGACATGGCTTGGCAGTTCGGGCTGGACTGTTCCCATGAGGCACAGGGTCAGACTGATTTGCATATGGCCATGTCTGAACTGGGGTGGTGGAGTGAGCTAAAGAATGATGATGGATTAAACCCAGATCAGTTGACTGTGGGTGAGTGTTTGATTGGCTCAAACGTTCCGTCCATCATCCCCTTTTGTATCGCTTTGTTCGCCCTAAGTTGGCGGGGTATGCCCAGACGTGGGTCCCTTGCTCACTTTGCCACTGGATTCAAGCAAGCCTGGCTGATGACGGCTGGAATGCCAGAAACCGGTCCTAGGATGCTTGTTTCCGGTCCAGGGAAGACATGGCTTGGCAGTTCGGGCTGGACTGTTCCCATGAGGCACAGGGTCAGACTGATTTGCATATGGCCATGTCTGAACTGGGGTGGTGGAGTGAGCTAAAGAATGATGATGGATTAAACCCAGATCAGTTGACTGTGGGTGAGTGTTTGATTGGCTCAAGCGTTCCGTCCATCATCCCCTTTTGTATCGCTTTGTTCGCCCTAAGTTGGCGGGGTATGCCCAGACGTGGGTCCCTTGCTCACTTTGCCACTGGATTCAAGCAAGCCTGGCTGATGACGGCTGGAATGCCAGAAACCGGTCCTAGGATGCTTGTTTCCGGTCCAGGGAAGACATGGCTTGGCAGTTCGGGCTGGACTGTTCCCATGAGGCACAGGGTCAGACTGATTTGCATATGGCCATGTCTGAACTGGGGTGGTGGAGTGAGCTAAAGAATGATGATGGATTAAACCCAGATCAGTTGACTGTGGGTGAGTGTTTGATTGGCTCAAACGTTCCGTCCATCATCCCCTTTTGTATCGCTTTGTTCGCCCTAAGTTGGCGGGGTATGCCCAGACGTGGGTCCCTTGCTCACTTTGCCACTGGATTCAAGCAAGCCTGGCTGATGACGGCTGGAATGCCAGAAACCGGTCCTAGGATGCTTGTTTCCGGTCCAGGGAAGACATGGCTTGGCAGTTCGGGCTGGACTGTTCCCATGAGGCACAGGGTCAGACTGATTTGCATATGGCCATGTCTGAACTGGGGTGGTGGAGTGAGCTAAAGAATGATGATGGATTAAACCCAGATCAGTTGACTGTGGGTGAGTGTTTGATTGGCTCAAACGTTCCATCCATCATCCCCTTTTGTATCGCTTTGTGCTTTCAGACCCAGCAGGCAGGTTGATGGAGCCTAAGGCCACAAGCAATAGGTCCCGCTAGCAGCCCAACCTGTCTCCGTCTGCTTCACATGGTGGTGCACCACACCTGGCTCTCTAGCTCATGGTGGTGTGGCAAAGGTAGGGCCCAGCTGAGAGAAACCCCAAATCCCAAGATGAGCAACACCAGCAACAGACTCTGACAAAAAGCTGCGGTAGATGCTCCCGCTACCTGCGACCTATCCTATGACAGCACACAACACCACTCAACATAATGGTACTCAGGCTATTACTATCATTCAATGTTACATTCACTAGTCTTGGAGATATGGAGGAGGAAACTGTGCTTTCTCAGGAACTTGGTGCACTCCTGCATTTGTCAGTGTCAAAAACTTGACTCAGAGCTGAATATGCCAACAAAATATACCACCTCTTCTTGTCCCACCATTGCCAATTCACATCCTGCACAGGCAGCCTCACATACTGGCTAATAGTTGCTCTATGACTTGTTTAACATATGAAGCTGAGAACCCATAAGGAGTAGCAGGCTAATTAATAAAGTTCAAGGTAGGAAACCCAGATCAGATTGACCTTGAAATTGAATTTGAGATCTACTGACGAACTAAGTAGAATTTTGCAGCAATCGTAACATTTTTCACATTTAGTTCCCTTGCTACTTGGCTATTTTGTGTTACTTATGATTATGGTACTGCCTCGTGGAGATGTTGCATTAAATTTTAAATTCATATCAAACACTAAACAGAAGTCTACATTCCACTGCGTCAGATACCTACTTAGTATAAATTGAATGCTGGATGAGTTAAATGACAGAATATATGGAGGAATGTAGAAATACAGGATAATCCAATTGAAGTTATCACCAGAAAAAATGAGACAAAACAACAGATGTGCTATTTGCACTTATGTTTCTCACAATCTATCCATTTACTTGACTGGGCCTTGAAGTCTTTGGCTCATACAGCATGTCTCAATTCTGGATATATTAACACATAGGCACCTATTCACAAACTACATTTTGTAGTACCGAAAGTAGTGCTACAGTTGTAGCACTCATGTACTACAAAATAGTATTCACATACCGAGGAACTGAGACCTCTGCCTTCGCCTCTCCTATCCTTTTTGTGCAGAGATTTCTACCATAGTGGTGGAGATCTCCGCACACATGTAGGGATACATTTTAGTAGTAAATGTAGGAAGAAGAAGGGGGAGTGGCTGGAAACTGAGACATACTTACTACTAATTGGGAGGGGTTTAGGAAACTTTATGGAGGGGCATGCTAATTCAAACACACACCCACAAAACAGTAAGACCATTGCTATTCACCAACTATGCTTCTAAATTTACCATAGCCCTAAAGGTGTAATGCACTTTGGCTCAGTCTGGGAATAGGTCAGATACCACACATGGGCACTCTCAGGTACGCAACCCACTCCCACAGAAAAATATGGCGGCAGGGATATAAAATAACATAAAATCAATAAGGGGATCCCGCTGCCTCACAAAGCTAAGGTGTGCTTCTCGAATAGACACCACCTCTGCACAAGATGGGAAAAAGGAAAATTAATCCTGTTTTATATATAACCCTCACCCACTCTAGTAGTGGCATTCTTCATCATCGGGTTCACCCTGACCCCTAAAAGACAGGCTGGGCTCAACCATATTCATAGGCAGCAAAATCAACTCGAGAAGCTGTGCCCTCTGGCGTGCTGCATGGTGCCATTCGTGCTGATTTTTCAGTGGGAGCCGCACAACATGACTATTTTTGCCCATTCGTGGAATTCTGCAGAATCTCGTGGAGTTTATTTGTAGCTCTGCGGAATTCTGCTGAGTTAAACTCTGCAAGTTCCACCCAGGCCTAGTAATTACCACACAGGCAAGTCTTTGTACTGGGTATTTTTTTAAATAATATACTTTTTATGTTTTTTAGAAAAAAGGGATTTTAGGGTTTAAGGATAGTTAGAGGTAACAGGACACAAGGGTTCTTTAGGGCTCAGTCGGAGGTGAGGGTGGCTTGAACGTTGAGTGGAGGTAAAGGGAGGTGGGGGTGATTTAAGGATTGAGGGGTGGGTAGTGTTAATGAGAGGTAAGGGAGACTTAAGGGTTCAAGGGCGGTGGAGGTAAAGGGAGGGTAGGGTGGCTTGAGTGCTCCGGTGTGGCTAGAGGTAAAGAGAGGTGAGGGTGACTTGAGAGTTCAGGGGTGGTTATAGAGGTAAAGAGAGGAGAGAGTAACTTGAGGGTTTAAGGGTGCGTAGAGGTAATGGGGGTGAGGGTGACTTGAGGGTTCTGGGGTGGGTTGAGATAAAAAAGAAATGTGGGTGACTTGAGGGTTCAGGGGTGGGCAAAGGTAGAAGGAAGTGAAGGTGACTTGATTGGATTGTATGATATGGCACAGCCTGTCATTGTACAGTATGCTTTGGTATGGGATGGCCTGTCATTTTATAGTATGGTATGGGCTGTTAGTGCATTGTATGTTATGGTATGGCCTGTTGTTGTGTAGTATAGTATGGTATGGTTTGTTAGAGTATAATATGGTATGTTGTGGTCTGGTATTGTATAGTATGGTACTGTATGGTATGTCATGGCCTGTTATAGCATAATATACTATGGTATGAGATGTTATTGAGGCTTACAACCTATGAACTGCTAATAGCACACATACACATGCATTTAGGCAAGTGCTGATATCACCAGTTGGTTCAATTAAAAAAAAAATAACTTACATTGGCTTTCCCAAATTGGGAGGAAGTTGGCATGGAAGGAATGCGTCTTGAACAGGAGGAACCAGGAGCTATATTTAAGCAGGTCCTGCACACATGCTCCAAGTCAATAGTGAGAAACACAATGGGTGAGCAGTTCCTAAGGGTCGAGGGGGAAAAAGGTCTTTTCTAAAAAGTGCCCTCACACACCCCGAAGGATGTCATGCTTCATCATTGGGCCTGCTCCTCGTCGGGCCGGCGCTGCAATGCCCGACGGGCACCCGCGAAGGGGCTCTTTGGCGGAGGTCTTTTGTGATGAAGCCGTAGGGTGAGTGCGGGTGTGTGTGCTAGGTAGTGCAGTGAGTATGTGGGTTAAAATAGGTCTAGGGCAGTCCAAACTAATGGGTTTATTATCAGGGAGCACTAGCCTAATTAAAAGTAACGAGCCCCAACTGGATATGATGATCCTATAGGGCTAGTGTGGTGCATAGAGTCGACATATTTCATGCCAAAATAGCCCCTAATGGGTCTGATGGCACTTCATCAGGACCAAAAGAGTGATAGAAACCTGGTTCAGTGATTCTTAACTGATAACCAGAAACAGTGGAACGCCCCGGGTTGGATGATCCCGAGGTGAAAGACCTAAGGGAAGAGGGTAGGGAGATAAAAAGAACAAGAAAGCCAAGGTCTGGTTTAGATATAGATAAAAACACAGTCATTGTACTTACAAATTACATGAGGGTAGGTGAGATTGCCAAAGTGCACAACCAGTGATCAGGTAGATGGTGTCGATTGACCTCAGTTGAATAGTACTCGCAGTGACTAGGGTCATAAAGGAGACTAGGGTCAACAGCATTTTACCGTACATATTGGTATTGGGAAATTATGTATTTAGCATTGTTATAAAGGCACACAACAAAAATACCAAGCAAGCCAAGACAAGCACCAAGTGGCACATGCACAGCGATCAGCAATATCTTGTAAATGCAGCGAGTGATGCTAGCCAGGAAAATGCACACCAAAATGAGCGTGCATTCAAATTAGGTAATGCTGGTCCCACTATGGATGTGCTGATAATCAAAATAGTGCCCATGAGGAGAGGCCGGTCGTGCCGTGGCGCACCGTGGGTGCGACTAAGAACGCACCCCTAGAGAATGGGGCTTGTGCTGGCGGAGATAGCAGAGCACTTTGTTGCTCTGATCTAAGAAAAAGAAAGTACAATGCCCAATTACGTTACGAAAAGGGTATTTCTTACCAGAGATATGGCGCAGTGTGTCAACAAGGAGATAAGGTCAATCATACTCACGGCAGGGAGGCAGTGCAACTAGTGTCTGTCCTACCCTGGCTCCAGGCCCCGTACTGCTTGCTTCCGGATTTGCGGTATTAGAGCGAGCCGCGTGTTACGCAACTACAAGACTAGTCTGCAAACCGGAGCGGCCATGTTGGATATGAATTTTATTGACTATACAGTTTCCGTGAGCACCGTAGAGTAAGGTGGTGGGGAAATGTGTAAACAGACAAAACGATGTTTATGAGGCCCATGACAGTGGCCTGTTAGAGTCAAGCCAGTATAAAGGATACTCAAGGTGGTGGCAGTGACACTTGGTAATGTTGGAGATGCTGTTGGAATGGCAGTATGGCACAGGGTTTTACCGCTATTAGGTGGAAGGAGCAGCTTAATTTAGTTGGTGCCAAATAGGCGGTAGTGTGCAAATCTGAACTGGGAATTGCAGAGAGCAGTCTAAGGGTGCACAAGAGGAACAAAGGATAGTTGTTCAGGCGAAGGCATGGGAGTGGTGAAGTGGCCTTGCCTGTGGACTCATAGGGTCACTGATACTTAAAGTTTTGCCCACTTAGGGGATTGTGTGGAACAAGCAGGCATAGTATCTGGAAGTGATAGGGGGACAGTAAGTCACGGGCGGTTCAATTCAACCCAAGGAATATCGTCATTCAGGCCCTGTATATGTGAGGAAAGTTTGAAGACCCAGTTCTGTTCTTTCCTAAAAAGGACCTCTTTTGATATCTGTGCAAATGCTTCCAATATAGTCCAATTTAAATCATTGGTGGTGTGATTGAATTCAACAAAGTGAGCACTCATCTTAGTATTAGTTTTTGTGCACCTTATATTGCTTCTGTGCTCTGTTATTCTAGTTTTTACTGGGCGAGTGGACATGCCTATGTATTGCAACTGACAGGGGCAAGTGATAAGGTAAATACAATTGCGCGTGTTGCAGTTTGTGTGTTTGTTTTGTCCCATGTTAAGGTATTAGTTAGTGCGATGGTTTTGGTTGCCTTCATCAGGGGACAAACTACACACTGTCCGCAAGGAAAATGGCCCGTTACCGGTGGTAAATTCCACAGGGTATTCTGTGGGGGAGGTGTTTTCTTTTTTGGTCTAGTGCTTATTAGCAGGTCATTCAGATTTGCTGTGCGTTTAAATGCGTTTAAACGCAATTGTATTTACCTTATCACTTGCCCCTGCCAGTTGCAATACATAGGCATGACCACCCGCCCAGTAAAAACTAGAATAACAGAGCACAGAAGCAATATAAGGTGCAAAAAAACTAATACTAAGATGTGTGCTCACTTTGTTGAATTCAATCATACCACCAATAAGAGTGTCTCACACTCTGCATCAGCGTGAGGAGGAACCCCACATCCGGCAACGCGGCATCAGGTATAAAATGTAACCGAATTTTCGAACCGCGCTTAACATCGTGATTTCTTGGTCATGGACGCCCCTCATAAAAAGCTTAATGTCAGGATCATATTGCACTGACGTAATTGAAGTACATATCCAGAAACTTGCAGCTACATTTTATTAGCTCAAATAATCATATCTAAAAAGAGATACCGTGCTGCACCATCATTAGACACAGCTCGAGTACTCTGTATACAAACCGGATATCATTGCTGAACTATTGTGGCCTTTTTTCCTGACGAAGGCACTTTCCTGTGCCGAAACGCGCGTAGAAGACAACCATCAAATCACAATTGTGCCACACTGTTTATCTATGGACATGACAACTGGATATTAATCATTAGCATCAGCTTTGCCATCAACATCAATGTTTTTATTAGAGTCCAGATTGTATGAGATGTATGAATGTAGACATGAATGGTATTGTCACGATTCACTCCCTGCATTCTCGTGCCCACCACCAGGAGGCTGAATTGTGGGGCTTTCCAGTGTTCTAATATGCTTCCAGACACTCCCCTGCATGCATATCCTGACTTCCAGGCATTTGGACACTATTTGGGAATTGACATCCATTCCCCATCCATGCCGGGTTTTGTGGAAGCCAGTCTGCTCATGCTGCAAACTACATTACCTATAATCCCCTGCTCACTGCTTTGTCTCCACCCCTGCAGGCCAAGGATGGGTGGAGGAATTCAGCTCACCTGTGGCTGGCTGCTGCTAGTCTGCTCACACCTGATGCATGTGATTACTGTGAGCTCTTTTAAGCCTCAGCTCCCTTCAGTCCAGTGTTGGTCATTGTAGCTGTATACCGGTGAGACCCATCCTTGTTTCCTGAGCTTTTGCTATTTCTTGATTCCTGAGCTATAGCCATTCCTTGTGCCTGAATTAGCACTGCCTGCAGTGCTACCTTGTTTCCTGAGCTGTAGTTAGTCTTTGTTCCTGTTCCTGGGCTTCAGCTATTTCTTGTTCCTGATTTGCACTACTTGCAGTTCTCTCTTGACTCCAGGTTTCCTGAGCTGTAGCTATTTCCTGTTTCCTTAAACTAGCACTGCCTGCAGTGCTACCTTGCCTCCTGAGCTTTAGTAATTCTCTGTTCCTGAACCAGCACTGCCTGCAGTGCTACCTTGACTCCTGAGCTTTAGTAATTCCCTGTTCCTGAACTAGCACTGCCTGCAGTGCTACCTTGACTCCTGAGCCCTAGCTCAATTCTTGTTCCTGCCCCAGCACTGCCTTCTATGCTACTTTGTTTTCTTGCTTCCTGAACCTGCACTATTCTAGTATACCCTTGTAGCCTCCCCTTCTGTATATCCTTATCCAGTCCCTGCCTTTCTTCCCATTTCCTTGATTCCAGTTCTAGTTTGCTGTCTTTCTATTCTGCTGTCTTGCTTCTGTTACCTTGTATGTTTGTTACCTGCTTTCTGCCAAGTGTGCCCTGTGTTTTCTTTCCTTTCCTGTTAAGCACTCCTCCTTGCTAGCTCCTTGTCTATTGTGCTTGTGTTTAGTTCTACCCCTTTGCTGTTACTGCCTTGCATGTTCCTGTTTGATCGCCAGGATCCGTGGGCACAGCTGACTACCTAGGTGGTGTTTCTTGTTCACTGTGAGTATTGTCTTTGAGTTACAGTTATAACATCACCATAGGTATAAGCTCCACAGACTCTGCCTTTGCATACATATCCTATATGTGGGTATTTTCAGTCAGTATTTGTAACAGCAATTGTGGGTGAGGAACTTACTGAGCTTCAGTCTTACCGTGTGGAGCTCCTGAGCGCTTTACCCCACATTCCCTTTATTGTTAATGTTGTATTATATATGTCTTGCACGTTCGTCCTGGGTGTAGTTAGTCTGAATGCTAAATCGCCTCTGAGGGCCTGTCCTTTCTGAGTCTTACCTCTCTTATTCTCTTATACAGAGCTTCCTCTTTGGATTCCCTTTCTCCTTTGACTCGCTGTGTGATCTTGGGCAGCTCTGTACCTAGTATTCTGCCTACTTTGTCTTCCCTGGCACCAGTCGTTGCCAGAGTCCCTGACACATGCCAGTGTCCCGGACTGAGTCCTGACAGATATAGTATGATTGAGTTATTTTTATTATATTTTGCCAAATGATTATCAATAAAATAGTTTTTGTACTTTCCTAAGAAAAACTGTCATGTTGGTTCTTTCTTCCTTATTGTTTTTCAGTTTATCATTTTCATTATTTGCATTGTTAGATACATGTTGTATATTTGTTGCCTTAAGCATTTACATTGAATAAGTTGAGCCCTGCTTTAAGGAACATTACCTCTACAGCAGGGGGCCTCTAACTTTACATTATAGCTCCCTGATAATAAACACATTCGTTTGGACTGCCCTAGACCTATTTTAACCCACATACTCACTGCACTACTTAGCCCACACACCCGCATTCACCCTACGGCTTCATCACAAAAGACCTCCGCCAAAGAGCCCCTTCGCGGGTGCCCGTCGGGCATTGCAGCGCCGGCCCGACGAGGAGCAGGCCCAATGATGAAGCATGACGTCTTTCGGGGTGTGTGAGGGCACTTTTTAGAAAAGACCTTCTTTCTCCCTCGACCCTTAGGAACTGCTCACCCATTGTGTTTCTCATGGAAGGAATGCGACCATGCCCTTAGTGATTGCTGCAATATGCAACATTATTTAAATGTAATAAATTGTGTTGTTATGCAGCTCAAGCAAGACTGACAGGAGAAAAGCATGATACTAGAAAGTGAAGTATGGAAAGAAAAACACAAACGAGGGAAGCGGCTGTCCCAAGATGAAAAAGCAAAAACTAAAATGTATAAATGCAGCAAAAAAAAGACATAGTGCGGCACAGGAGAGTGCAAAAATAACATACACACAATGCACACTTCTCCCCCAAAAATATCACAATCTAAGCACAAGCAGCGAGGAAGAACAGGAATCAAGGAATCAATCAGTACTTGGCCTATGCTCCAGGGAAGAAGACAAAAACACAAACACAAAGTGAATTCAACATGCACAGACAAGCTCACGACTGAATATGAAAAAAAATAAGAGTGACAATGAAGCCAACAAATGGTAAATAATGAATGGACTAAAAGCCCCTTTTTAGAGTTTTTTTAATAGAAACAATAGAGCTTCGCAAGCGACAGCGCATGTGCGCTGTCTCACTCGAGACCTAAATATACTGCGATTTTGCATACTCCTGGCACAAACCACTTCAAGCATTGTGTTTCTCATGATATATTCAACAGTCTACATGATAATTTGACATTATGAAAAAAGCCTACATCAAGTTTGAAGCTATTTAAGCGACAAGCCTTTGATATTTTTTTTACCCTTTCTCTTACTTTGGTTGTTTTTTTAGGTCTGACATTAGCCAAGACCTTTGATTTTACTAAATTTAAATGTATTATAAGCTTATTTATAGGACGGTTTAGCCAGCCCTCTTTAACCATTGGTCTGTTATAGTATCATTCACATTTTTCTTCCACCTTCTACATAGCATGGAGCAATGGGCCAGACCACTTCAGCAATTAGATAACTTTGCAATAGCATTCCGCGTTGAGATAAGGAGCACATGCAAACACAAAATAATTCTCTTCAGTGACAGTTACCACTATGTCAATGGTTGCTTTTTGAGACCAAAAACATTTTTTGCTTTTTTTTAGTCACTGTGGGGCATATTAGCAAGACCGGCGATAAAATTATCGCCGTTTTAGCGGCAGGAAACTGCCGCTAAAACGGCGATAATGGCCTTGCTAATATGCGTTATAGAATTCCAATAGAAGCCCAGGTTAGATGTGCAGGACATCTAACCTGGGCTTCTATTGGAATTCTATAACGCATATTAGCAAGCCCATTATCGCCGTTTTAGCGGTAGTTTCCTGCCGCTAAAACGGCGATAATTTTATCGCAGGTCTTGCTAATATGCCCCTGTGTTTTTTGTCCAGCACCTTCCTCAGCTATAATATTTTGCAAAAGCCAAAACAAAAGAAAACAAACATTGACAAAGCCAAAAGGCAGGCGGCCAACACCAGACCTTTTGGCTTCTTGAATACTTGTCCTTGTGTGTTGTCAGTGATGTCAAATCATGGATCCAAAGCAAACCGGATGGACAAACCGCCTGTCTGTTTTCACCGAACCTATTTCCACTGTCTTTCGAAGGGCTGTCCCTCAGCAGACCTCAGAAAAGACAGCTCCTTTGTGAAAAGCTGCCCTTGCTCAAGTCAGTCTTAAACGGAACTCCTATTTGTCAGTAGCACTCCATAGATATAAGTCTTTCCAGATAAAATCTATTATTTTTTGTATGTTACCAATTAATGCTTCAGTGGCTGTAATAAAACCCTGATGGAAAACGGCAAAAGAGATGGCTGAGCCAGATGTTTCTGCATCTTAACAACAGGGGATGCATGATAGGATGTGTAAACCACAAATCGCAGCACTTTCGAGCAAAACCTTATGCTCGGCCTCGCCTGCATACCGCCTCAGTATGCTATCAATGCTAAATAGAGATGAAACAAATATAACTGTTTCTTTTTGGTCTCCTGTGGCACAATATAAACAGTTGCACAATCCTCGCGGGGCTTTGTGAAGTGGTAAATACGGGTAATCATAAGGCAGACGGATCTGGAAAATTAGCATCTCTGCAACATTGCAGCGGTTTCACGAGCAGATGCTTGGAGCCATGCCATTTGATGGCCCTAGCTGATTGTGCATCTTAATTTTCTTAAAGTGGCAGTCGCACATAGGGGGGACAAGGGAACGAACTGCACGGAGAGTTGGGTCCTAAAGCAACGCACCTTTTAGAAGGCATTGGCAAAATTAATAGGTCTGGCTATATTGAACTGAGGCTTGCATGCATTAAAGCCAGACCTGTAAGCTTTACCAATGCTTGACATACATGTCACATGCACAACTGCTTTCTGATAAACATTCAACACAGAGAAGGTACAGAACTTTGATTACTGTTATTTCCCAGGGCGTTTATGTTTGTATATGTCTCTTATAACACATACACAATGCCTTCATCATGTGCTGCAATGTGAACAAGCAAGAAGAAATGGTTATCTTTAGAACCCTTGTTTGACATAAAGTATTTAATGTGACTGAAAGTGTGATCATTCATTGTAATTTTGAGATGCAAAACGGTCCTTCCTACATTTCAAGGGAAACACTTCTTAGAAAGCAGAATGACACACCAAAAAGACAATATAATGAGGTGAAAGATGTTTACTCCTCTGAAGCCCACTGTATATCTATATAGTTTTTGAAAAGCAGTGACAAAAGCTCTGACAGACAGCCACGCTGTCAAACCAGACCTAAAAATGAATTAATAAGGCATACAAAAAATAGATTTTGCAGAAGATAATTGCGTGCACTTGCAGAGGCTGAGCAGCAGGAGATACTACAAGAGGAAAGGGTGTGTGTATATATATATATATATATATATATATATATATATATATATATATGTATATATATATATATATTCACTGAAAAAACCAAAGGTTACAGGGACTTTATAGTTAGGCTCAGATTTCACACTCACAAAACCATAGAAATTCAGCACTTATAGTTAACTGCCTGAGCTAACTATAACTTATGCCCCTACAATGCACTGCTTATGACCTCACATTTGAAATTACTCATGACATGGTCAGTGACATCAATCATAAGATCACTGATGACATCTCAAATGACATCACTGATGAAATCTCAAATGACATCATTGATGACACCATCCAGTGATTGTGAGTGTCTTCTAAAAGCTACTGAGTGTTAAACATTTATACTAAGATATGTGGCTGTGGGAATGCCTGTATTCGTTAATGATTGGGTGTGTAAGTGGGGTATAGAAGAGTGAGTGGGTATTTGAGAGACTGTATACATGAGTGAGTGGGTGTTTGAGTTTTTGCGTGGGTGAGCGAGTGGGTGTCTTAGTGGGTGTATGAGTAAGTCAGTGGCTGTGTGATTATATGTATGGGTGAGTGAGTGGGTGTGTATGTGAGTGTAATGGTGAATGAGATGCTGAATGAGTGACTGGGTGAGCGTATGGGTGTGTCAGTGGCTGTACAGGTGAATGAGAGGGTACATGAGTGGATGTATGGGTGACTGAGCAGATACATAAGTGTCTGGGTAAGTGAGAGTGGCTGTAAGGGTGCATGAATTGGTGTGTAAGTGAGTATATGGGTGAGAGAGTGGGTTGCAAATGGCTGTATGGGTGAGTAAATAGGTGTGTGTGTGGTTGTATGGGTGATTAAGTGAGTGCGAGAGAGGTTGTATGGGAGAGTATGTGCTTGTCCTAGTGATTTTATAAGTGAGTGAGTACATGTGTGACTATTTATGAGTGAGAGAATGGGTGTATGAGTAACTGTATGAGTGATTGAGTGAGTGCATGAGTGACTGTATGGGTGAGTGAGTAGGTGTGTGAGTAGCTGTATGGGTGACTGATTATGTGTGTGAGTGGCTGTATGCGTGTATGAGTGGGTGTGTAAGTGTCTGTATGTCAGTATGACTGGATGTGTGAGTGCATGCATTGGTTAGTGAGTAGGTGCATGAGTGGCTGTATATATGAGTTAGTGGTTGCATTAGTGCCTCTATGGGTGAGTTGATGTGTGAGTGACTATATGAATCAGTAAGTAGGTGTGTAAGTGTTTGTATAGGTCTGTGAACTGGCATGTCAGTGGTTCTGTGGGAGTGGGTGTATGAGATGTTGTATAGAGTTGTACGAGGGTGTATGAGTGGTTCTGTGGATGATGTCATCAGTGATGTAATTTGAGATGTCATCAGTGTCGTCATTTGAGATGTCAATTAGGAATGTGAATAGTGATGTCACTGACCATGTCATAAGTGATGCAATATTTGAGGTCATAAGCAGTGCATTGCAGGACATAAGTTATAGTAAGCTCAGGTAACTATAACTGCTAAATGTCTCTGGTTTTGTACGAGTGAAATCTGGGTGTAACTTTAACGTCCCTGTAACTTTGGTTTTTTTCAGTGAATTTCGAAGGTTTTTTTTTAAATTCTGTTTTCTAGCTATAACGTCCCTGTAACCTTTCGTTTTTTCAGTGAATTTCTATGAATTTTTAAAATACTATTTCCTAACTATAACGTCCCTGCAACCTTTGTTTTTTTAAGTGAATTTCTAAGGATTTTAATTTTATTTTCTCAATGAAACTTCTAACCTTTGAGAGTGAGTGGTGGGTGTGTGAGCGCATGAGTGTCTCAATAGGTGTGTGACTGGATGCGTCTGAGTGGTTCTGAGTGTACCTGCATAAGTGTCTCAGTAAGTGTGTGAGTGGGTGTGTGGGTGTCTGACTGGGCCTGTGAGTAAGTATATGAGTGTCTGATTGGGGCATGAGTTTCTGAGTGTGTCTGTGAGCAGGTGCATGAGTCTCTGAGTTGGTCAGTGAGTGGATGGGTGAGTGTCTAAGTGAGTCTGTGAGTGTATGAGTGTCTGAGTGGGTCTGTGAGTGGGCGTGTGGGTCTGTGAGTGGGTGCTTGAGACTCTGAGTGGGTCTGTGAGTGGGTGCAAGAGTGTCTGAGTGGGTCTGTGAGTGGGTGTGTGAGTGTCTGTGTGGGTTTGTAAGTGGGTCTGTGAGTGGCTAAGTAGGTCTGTGAGTGGGTGTGTGAGTGGCCAGGGCACATTTGAATGGGGGTGGGGTGCTGCATAGCCCTTCCTCCCTGGGCCATTTTTGGCACTGGGGACCCCATCCCCTGGGGCCCAGCGACAAACAAATGGGGCAGGTGGCCATGTGTCCCCCCTCCCCAGGCCAATTTTGGCCATGGGGACCCCATCCCTCGGGGCCCAGCCATATACAAATGGGGGAGGTGGGCCATGTGGCCCTCCTCCTTGGGCCAATTTCAGCCCTGGGGAACCCCATCTCACAGGGCCGAGCCTTAAATCAATGGGGAAAGGAACCATGTGGCCCCTCTCCCTGTGCTTATTTTGACCCCAGGGTCTCCATCACGGACCTGGCCTTTAAAATTTTATATTTTTAATAGGGGAGGGAGACCGCACAGCCCCCCACCCCGGGCTGATTTTGGCCCCGAGGACCTCAACTGCCAGGGCCTGGCCTTTAAAAGTAAATGATCAAAAGGGCAGGGGGGCCATGCAGCCCCCCTTCGCTTCCTTCCCTGGGCCAATTTCGACCCAGGGGCCCCCATCTCCTGTGGCCCGTGGCCCTAGGGCACCCAGTGTGCAATGGAACCGTGGGGGGTGAGCTTGAAGGCCCCTTCAGTCCCTGCCGGCTCCCTGCCTCCTGCGGGAGAAAGTATTGCTTTCACACACACAAAGCCGCTAAACATGCAGCTCCCTGTGTTTAAAAGCAATTTGTCTGTTTCCCTGCTCACTTGACAGTGGGCAGAGAAACAGATTAAAGCTCTGCTTCCAGTAAGCGAGATCATTTTCACAGTTCATGTTTGCATAAAGTGGAGTGTTTGCTATGACTTGGAGGGAGCGGTTAAAGCTCCCGCTAAGCCATAGCAAACAGCTATGTCCCGGGGATGGGCACCCCAGAACATAGCAGGAACCAGCCCTGTGGGGTGGCGGTCCCCAGGGCCATCTATGGCAACATGAGGGGGGTTGTGCAGGCCCCCTCCATTGCAGTACTTAGACTCGGGGAGGTGGTGATCCCCGAGGCTGCGTGGGGGCCGCGCAGTCCTCCTTAATTTGAATGTATTGCCCCAGGGAGGTGGTGGTCGCCAGAGCTACGGGGTTGCCCTGCGGGCCCCCGCATTAATTTTATGTTTAGACCCGGGGAGGTGGATGCCC
Source organism: Calotriton arnoldi (assembly GCA_963921515.1). NCBI lineage: Eukaryota > Metazoa > Chordata > Amphibia > Caudata > Salamandridae > Calotriton > Calotriton arnoldi. The sequence continues at coordinate 63,740 of CAWUFW010020495.1, forward strand.
TAGGGGGCAGGCAGGCCCAGTGGGCCCGCACACATTCATATTTCTAAGTGCCCCGGGGAGGTGGTGGTCCCCGGGGCTGTGGGGGGGCACCCGGGCCGCCAAATTACTTTATAAACATTTGTCCCAGGGAGGTGGTGGTCCCCAGGGTGCAGGGGTTTCTGTGGGCACTCCCGCAAAATTAAAATCAATGCCCCGGGGAGGTGGTAGTCCCCAGGGCTTTCATAAGCCCTAGGAGGGGGCCCTGTGCACCCCCTCCTATTTTTATGGTATGCCCTCAGGACCTGGCCCACCCAGGGGGTTATTTAAAAGCTAGCACAGGAGCCCACGCTTGTTTTTTTAAATTATTTTTCCCACAAATTCACAAATATTGGGAATTCACATCAAATTTTTTTTTAATGCTTTTTAGCCGTGGTGGGGTTTTAGGAGGACCCCAAGACCAAGGCTTGGGGGTCAGGGTATTCCTACCCTGCCCCATTTTCTTTTTTTAGCATTTTTTGGGGGACTTGGCTGAAGACGAGTCCCGAGATGGCTGCCAACACTTCAACCAGGAAGTGTTGGCAGCCAATCAGAGCTCTTCATTTCCCTGCATGAGCTCGTTATTGTTCATGAATTCGTCACGATCACAGATTCCATATTTGTTCCATTACATTTCTCAACAACTATTGAATGGTTTTAAACCAAATAACAAAAAGCACAATCTGCGGACCAAAAGCTAGCTTTCAGCTAAATTTGCTGTATTTCCATTCAGCTGTTTGGTCTATTTTCGTGTTCAAAGGTCCTACTGGAAATAACATGGGAAAAGCACTTTTTTTGCCCCGCCCCTATTTCCTTAGCCCCCGCTTGACAGATCACCCCGAACCTTTTCATTTGATGAATCATCACAAACCTTTCCAAACATATTTCTTTTTCTACATTGGTGGAGGATGGAAAGATTTGTGGTGATTCGTTAAGGGGGTGCAAAGGAGGGTCCCAAACAGGTTTTTCCCCATTGCATTTTCAATAGACTTGGCAACTTGACAGAATTGAATGAAATTTGGCAGGATTATAGATTGTGGTGTGTAGATGACCCTTTTTGGAACTATAGGTAAGTAGGGTAAGTATTTTTTATGAGATAAGGCATAAAAATGCAGTATTTTCAAGGCATTTTGCGGTATTTTAAGGAAGTACCGCTGTACATGGATGACAAGTCATTATTTGATTGGCTAATGAATGCCTTCACAAAAGTTAAAAGCAGACATGTTGTTTTTAGGTACACTTTGCCTGTGTACTCTGGTATGCCATTAGATACAAGTATTAGATTTCATATTTTCCCTACCTATTACCAATTAAGGAAAAATATTTATAAGTTTCTATATTATTTTTTTTAAAGTACAGACCATCATGGTATTCCTTCTAGAATGGAGCGGTACTTAAAATAAATTAAAATTAGAAATAATTATGTTGAATAATTAAAAATGCACAATGCCACACTATATTTTACAACTATAGTGTACTACAGTGTATTTTCTATTTTTTACATATTTAAATGTGTGCATAAATGTGTACTAAGTATGGCAGTAAGACCTATAAATTACCACGCAAGTTTAAATTTTTAAAAAACGTTCAGTTCTTCCTAAACTGCTCTAGAAATAAATAGAACATTATAAATACATTTCTCTACCTATTACCACTTTTACTCCTACGTACCTACATCTAAGGCCCTAATCACAACGCTGGGAAATGCAGAATGCAGACAAACTGTGCTAAAATAACATAGATGCATTTTAGGTTGGGTACAGACAGCCATTAGTCATTCCAATACTGCCTTCTCATTCGCATGTACCATGGTATACCGCAAACCTATTGTGGTATACCGTCACACAATATATAACTGCGGGACATATTTATCAAAGTTTTGCTTTGCCCTTGCACCACACAAGGCGGCACAGGGAAACGTAGCCTTGCATGGCCCTGCGTGGCTTGGTAAAATTAGAGTAATGCAAGGCAGTGCACTTTGCTGTCCTGTACAAAAACAATCCTACCTGCAATGCAGGCAGCCTTATAGAATGGTGCAAGGGTGCCTGCTTTGGTACAAGGCAGCACATTGTACGCCAGCACAAGAGGACAGGAATGTGCCATATAATGTTAAATATTACTGCCCTTTCACGCAGTGCAGCACAACGCAGCAAGGTGTCTTGCTGTGTTGCATTGGATTGCGTGAAATCTTTACTAATCGGCCCCTGAGTATTTGAAAAATGATAACTTTAATGCTACTTACACTATTTGCACATATTACCAAAAATAAACATTTACACCTCATAATGTATATTCCTGCCACATTACATCTAAATACATTCACACACTTTTATGCTACATCTGTTTCAATCACCATACTCCACTGTACACCACTCTTCTCTGTGCTACTCTACTCAATGCAACTCTGCTCTACGCTACTACACTCTACGAGTACTCCACTCTACATCACTCTAATATATGCTACTCCACTCTACGCTAATCCACTGTATGCTACTCTACTCTACTACACTACACTCTACTACACTACACTCGACACCACTCCACTGTATGCTATTACACTTTATGCCACTCCATTCTTTGACACTCCAGTGTATGCCACTCCAGTGTATGCCCCTTCACTCTACACTAGTCCACTGTACGCTATTCCACTGTACACCACTCCACTTTATGACACTTCACTCTATGCTATTCTACTCTGTGCCATTCCACAGTATGCCATTTCAGTATCACCACTGCACTTTACGCAATTCCACTTTACGTCATTCATCTGTACGTCACTCCACTACACGCTACTCCACTCAACGACGCACCACTGTATGCTATTACACTGTACTCCACTCCATTCTACTCCACTCCACTCTATGCCACTCCACTTTATGCCTCTATATTCTACGCCCCTACACTGTATGCTAGTCCACTGTATGACACTGCACTCTAAGCTAAACCGCCATATGCAACTCCACTCTACGTCACTACATGTATGCCAGTAAACTCAATGTTATTCCACTCTACACCACTCTACTCTATGCTATTTCACTGTATGTCAGTTCACTCTACCACACTCAACTCTAAGCCACTGCACTGTACACCACTCCACTGTACATTATTCCACCGTGTGCCTCTCCACTGTACAACACTCCTCTGCATGCCACTCCACTGAACTCCACAACACCGCACGCCAATCCACTCTACACAGTTCCACTGTACGCAACTCCACTGTACAACACTCCAGTCTACGCTATCCCAATGTATGCTAACCCACTCTTTGCCACTCCATTGTACGCCACTCCACTCTACTATATCCTATTCCTTTGTACGCCATTCCACTGTATGCCACTCCACTCCACTCTACCCCACCCACTCTTCCCCACTCTTCCCCACTCCATGCAACTCTAGTCTACACCATTCTACTGTACACTACTCCACTTTACGCTACCCCACTTTATGGTAGTCCATTGTACGCAGCTCCACTATAGCCACTCCATTCTACGCTATTCTACTCTGCGCCACTCTACAACACACCACTTCACTGTATGCCCTTCCACTATACACTATTCTACTCTATGCCAGTACACTCTATGTCACTCCACTCTGCGCTATTCTACTCTACGCCACTTCACTCTTCACCACTCCACTATGTGCTATACCACTCTGCGCCACTCCACTCTATGGGCCCGATTCACAAAGGTAAACTTACACTTTTGTGTAAGTTTACTACTTTTCGGTATTCACAAACTTAGACCAAAAGTCTAACTTTACTACTTTTTGGTATTGACAAAGGTAAACTTAGACCAAAAGTCTAACTTTACTACTTTTCGGTATTCACAAAGGTAAACTTGGACCAGAAGTGTAACTTTACTAGTAGTAACTTACCTTTGTGAATTCCGCAAAGTAGTAAAGTTAGACCTTTGGTCTACGTTTACCTTTGTGAATACTGAAAAGTAGTAAACTTACTCAAATGTGTAAGTTTATCTTTGTGAATCGCCCCTATGCTACTCTATTGTATACAACTACATTGTACCTCACTGTACTGTACACTGCCCCACTCTACGCCATTGTACTCTACGCTACTCCACTGTATGCTATTACACTCTTCCACACTCCATTCTATGCCACTCCACTGTTTGCCATTACACTGTACGCTATTCTACTGTATGCCACTCCACTCTATGCAACTACACTCTACAACACCCCACTAAATGCTATTCCAATGTACACCACTCCACTATACACCACTCCACTCTATGCATCTCAACTGAATACCAGTCCACTCTACGCCACTCCACTATATGCTATTCCACTATATGCAACTACACTCTATTCCACTCAACTCTACGCTACTCAACTCTATTCTACTCCACTCTACCCTTCTCCACTGTATGCCACTCCACTTTATGCTATTACACTGTACGCTATTCCAATGTACCCCAATCCACTGTACACCACTCCACTGTGTGCCACTCCAATGTACAGTATACCAATCTATGGCGCTGCAGTGTACATCACTCCAGTGTACACCACTCCACTGTATGCCACTCCACTCTGCACTACTACACTCTATGCTAGTTCAGTGTTTGCTAGTTTACTGTATGCTATTCCACTGTATGCACTCCAATATACGCCACTCCCCTGTACCCCACTCCACTCTATGCCACTCCACTCTACACCACTCCACTCTATGCTTCTCCCCTGTATGCCACTCCACTTTATGCTAATCCACTGTACACCTTCCCCTCTATGCCACTCCCCTGTACGCCACTCTGCTGTATGCTATTCCACTGTACTCCACTCCACTCCACTCTACCCAACTCCACTCTATGCCACTCCACTTTATACCACTCCACTCTGCGCCTCTCCCCTGTACGCCATTCCACTTTATGCTATTCCACTGCATGCCACTCCACTCTACAACACTCCACTGTACACCACTCCACTCTACGACACTCCACAGTATGCTAATCCACCCTACTCACTCTACTCTTCGCCACTCCACTGTATGCCACTCTATTGTATGCCAGTACACTGTAACTCACTCAACTGTACGCTGCTCCACTCTATGCCACTGCATTCTACAGCACTTCACTTTAAGTATTCCACTGTACACCACTCCACTCTGCACCACTGAAGTAAATGCCACTCCATTGCACGCCACTCCACTGTGCAACACTGTACTCTATGCTATTCCACCTAACATAACTCCACTCTATCTCACTCCACTCTATGCTATTCCACTCTATGCCACTTTTCTATATACCACTCCACTGTACTCTATTGCAAAGTACTCCACTCTATGCCACTCCATTGTATGCTACGCCATTCTATGCAATTTCAGTCTACCCAACTACAGTCCACACCATTTCGCTGTGCTCTGCTCAGCAACACCATACTCCACTCAACAACGGTCTACGCCTCTCCACTCTACCACACTTCTCCACTGTACATCTTTTACACTGTACAATATTGTACTCCTAATAATACCAGTGTACAGCAGTCTACTTTACTCTATTGTACTTTATGACACTGTACTCCAGTCTACGACACTTTACACAACACCCTCTATGCCGCTCCACCGCAGTTAATATACTCTACTCTATAAGACACTACTCCACTGTACTTCACTGCACTCTGCTACTGCACTCTATGCCACTCCACTGTACGCTATTCTATCTCACTCATTTGTACAACTGTCTATCCCACTTCACTCTACCATTCTGTATCACACTCTACTCTATGCCGCTGTACAACACTTTCATCCACTCTGTGACACTCTACTCTACTCCACTCCACTCTACAACACTTTCCAACACTGTACAACACACCACTCAACTCCACTGTACTACACACCATTCCACTCTACAACACTTTACTCCACTGTATACTATGCCATTCCACTCTAATCAACTCCATGCCTCTCTACTGTTAAACACGCTACTCCACTCTCTGCAATACCACTCCACTCCACTCTACTATACTCCACTGCACAACACTTTACCCAACTCTATGGCACTGTGCAACACTCCACTCTACACCAACACCATATACCACACTCTAGTCCACTCTTTTCAAATCTACCCTACAAGACTCTAATACACTGGGGACCACTATACAACACTGTATTCCACTCTATGCTCCTACACTACACTAAACAACCCTCTACTCAACTCCATGTCCCTACACCCCAGTGTAGCACACGCACAACACTCGACAACACTTTCCAGCACTCTACAACACACAACTCTACTGTACCGTACAAGTCGCCACTCCAATTTATAACACTGTACTTGAGTCTACTCAATGCCTGTCCACTCTAGTGCACTCCACACCACTTTCCTATACAACACACCACTGCACTATATAGCAATTTACTCCACTGTACGCTACGCTTCACCACTCCGCTTTACTCCACTCTACTCTACGACACTCTACTCTACGACACTCCACTCTACTCCACTCCACTATACACCACTTCACTCTACCCCACTCCACTGTACCGCACCTCACTCTAAGCCACTCCACTCTGCACCACTCCACTGTATGCTATTCCACTGAACACCACTCCACTGTAACACACTCAACTCTACTCCATTCTACGACAGTACACTGTATGGCATTCTCCGCCACTCTGCTGTATCACACTCTGCTTATTTACACTCCACTCTATGACAGTATATTACGATTTGGATAGATTTCGATTAAAAATTATTTAAAAAAATTTAAATTCAAATAACAAACAAAGGTTAAACCGTTAATATAGTTAGGAAAACTTTACTTATTCTTTCTATACCAACCAAACTTAAAGTATACAAGCATTACAAATTCTAAAGTTGTAGTTGTACCTTCAAATTATACATTACGCACCACCTTTAAATTGATATACCTTTATTTGTCCTATGACTACAAATCAAAATTAGCCTAGAAGAAAATTAAGAATTTGAAAACTTCTACTTATACCTTTAATTTATACAATTTACGCAACACCTTCAAATTATTAGAACTCGCTCACCTCCACACACAATATAATCAACTCAGTAGCCACACTTCATTAACTATAACTCGACAATGTCAATTTGTTAAATTATGGAATTCTGTCATTGCAAAGACTAGTAGTATCCAAGTTACGTTTTGTGTATCCACTGTTTGGTGCTGAGGGACCCTGCTTTTGTCTTACCAGACCACAGCCTCCTGATTTGTTGTAGGTACAGGTCTGCTTCAAAGTGGATTTTAGTGTTAGTTGTGGGTGACACAGTGATTTCCAAACTACACTTCCCTACTCACTTTCAGCCTTCAGAGGCATGTTCAATGTGACTGAAGACTCTGGCCATCTAGGCACTGCCCTGGCACACAACTGAAAGTGTGGGTAGGGTTGCCCGTGAAAACGTTTACCCTATTGGTTAGGGAGTGCCAAGAAGTCACCACCACCCAATAGAAGGTGTCAGGTATTAATGTGGCACCCCAAGGCACCTCTAGACCTGTGGAATAACAGAAGAGGAGCAAACCTGCTGTCTGGCACCTTAGAGAAACCCTGAAGGCCTACTTGTATCCAGGGCAAAGAAGTGGACTTCAAGGGTAAGTTGGCTAGCCTCCTGTGTGGTTACAGGGATACAGCAAACATCTCGAAATTTCTAACATGCTAGTGACAACTAGAACTTGGACTGGACTTTGATGGAGACCTCTGCCTGACACTCTCAGAGTCTTTAAGTTCCCCCTGAATTCCTTGAGGGGGCCTTCATAGTGTACTCCTGTGGTGGTTTGAGCAATACAAGAAGTTTGGAGACTTCATAAAAACTTTTGCTCCAGATTTTCAGGGGTACCAGCCATGAAAGGTACCCATTCAGCAGTTCCACAATGTTGGATTAAATTTCAGTTTATTCCTGCGCGGAGATCTCTGCGCCTCCCAAAAATGACAAAGTTTCTTTCCGAGATGGGATTTAGAAACGTTTTCAACCAAAAACCTTAAAAACTCCAGAGCTTCAGTGGGACCAACTGGCTTTGTGTATGCAACCTTCAGTTCCAAGGCAGCAGCTACAATTCCAGTGTTTGTTCCTTTTTGGACTGGGACTTAGAATATATTTTTTAACTTTTCTACAACCAGGCTCCAGTGGGATCAGTCTACGTGATGTATTCAACCATTGCTCCATCGTGGGCTGCCTCAAATTGCCCCTAGGTCCTGGTCCACAGGGACCTTTGACTACTATTGGTGGTATTGCCCCTTTAATCTTTAAAGATTTACATCTTTGGTTTCCATTATTAGTTTGTTGTTACTTTGGTATCATTTTGTTCATTATATATTACTCTATGTTTGTAAATTGGAGTAGAATTTTTATTGTGCTGTGCTTTCCACTTTTTAACTCTTATGGTACTCCTAAATCCTTTACAGATTTTCGTTAAGTTAGACCTGTCTGCTCTGTGCTATAGCTACCAGGAGTTGAGATCAGGTTTAAATTGCTGAAATATTTGACTGAACCTAACAGGATAATGAATGTATTACCTGTGGTGGACACCAATTCACACCAACTAATAAACCACTTTCTCAAACTATGATATTCCCTATAATATTACCTTTGAATCATATCTACTGTAAAACATTACTGGCCCACGAAGCAGTGTGCCTAGAAAAGTTTTAGTATTGTGAGTCATTCTTTTGGGGGTGGCTAGGTCACTCTTTTTTAGGTGTTTGGGGCTATTATGGGTACCTGTCTGACTGTACATGGGAGAACCACAATAAAGTAAAAGGGATGATGATGTGACAATTTGTATCACATAGTCAGTTTTAGAGAGAGTTGAGAAATAAAGTATGACATTGCAAGGAACATTTTTCAAGGGTACGGAAGATCAAGCCTTGGGGTTATGGACAACAGTGTTACAGTTGGTGTTGTGAGGATGAGATGAGCATTTTGCTTCTGACTGTGCAAGGTGAGGAACAAAAGAAAGGGGTATGCTTTTCATATGTTTATCGCAAATGGGGGAGCTCTAAAGATGAGTACTCTTTAACTTACAGCATTATTCTGAGATCCATGTTTGCCCACTGTAAGTTATTAACGGATTTGGTTGGCATCTTTCCTAAAACACACATGGCAGCATAAAATAGAATGTAACCAAAATTCAAAGCCTACCCTGGAAGATAGGAGTAACAGAGCCAAGCTGATATATGATGCATTAAAGGGTGTCCAAAAACTAAATGGGCACTCTAAAGTGCAAATGCCATTCTCTCAATAATCATACAGCTTAGACATATTAAAGCATGGCTAAAGTGGGCAATTGCCCAGGGTCCCACCTTCCTGGGTTTACCTGGTAAAATGATCATATCAGTCAGAAGTCCCACTGTAATAGGTGTGCACAAAAACAGATTCTTTTTTAGTTTGATATTTGGGAAAGCTCACTTTCCAGAAGCTCAATGTAGCACCATAGCCAGCCACAAACCTCACGCTGTCAGTAGGTGTCAATGAAATGAGAAAAAAAACATTTCTCTCTCTTTTCTCTCTCATTAGTGAACCTAACCTCTCATTCTTCACCCCTCTCTCTCTCTCTCTCTCTTAAGCTATCTCTACATCTGTATCTACCTACCTCTTCTATGGCTCAACTCTTTATATCTCACCTATGTATAACTCACCTCTCTTAATACAGTTCTTTTTACACTACCTCTCTCTATCACTCTTATGTCCTCAACTCTCGTGCCATCACTCTCTGTGCCTATTTCAACCACCTCCCAATCTCAAATCTCTGTCTACCTCAGCCATCTCTCTGCACCTAAGTGCTGTTTCCATTTCATGTTTCTGTATCTCTTGTCTCATTTCACTTATTTCTCAATTCCATCTCTCTATACCTTTTTCTCTCCTACTCTCTATATCTCAAAACCTCATCTCTCTACCTCTCTCATCTCTCCCTATTCTTCACTACTCTGCCTTCACTGTGTCTCTACCTCAATTAATTATGAAACCCACATCTCAATGCCTCTTCTCTTTGACTCTACCTCACTTCTCTCGCTCTCTCTCACACACAGACGCACACACACATAGACAAACATCCACTCCCTAAACGTTCAGCTAACCTCACCTCCACTCTTCCCTGCTTCCTCTCTTCCCTTTATGTGATCTTTCACACAACCTCCCTTTCTCTACCTCTAACTCTTTTTACCATGATCACTTCCTCCAAGCTCTCTTTGCACTTTCTCCTCTCTTTTTACTCACCATCTCTATTCTTCATGTCTCTCTATATACCTCTCTCTGCATCATCTCTATATCCCTATCTCTCTGTATCTTATCCTCTCTACATCTCTATGTCAAAGTCACCTCTCTTTTTCCATCTCCCCTTTCTTTCTTCCTTTTTTTCTTTTTTCTCTCTACATCTCATCTCTTTTTCTAACCCTCACCATTCTCTCTTCCTCCCTGCCTCACTGCCCTCTTTGCCTGTCATATCTATACCTTTTCATATTTTGTTCAATTTTCTGTTCCACTGCTCGGTTGTATGACGTTACAACGCATGTTTTTACCTTGCATGCCTTTACCCCGCATTGTTTACAATGCATACCTATAGCATACATATGTCTTTACCACACATATGCCTTTAATAATGCAGCTCAGTTCAAATAATGTGGTTCAGCAGAATGAACTGTTTTTCAAGTATTCTCCTCTTTATTTTTGGAAGTATTCAGCGGTACTCTGCTTATAATTATCCAAATAAGTAAGAAGGTACAAAATATTCAATGATCTATTTACGGAGACTTCCTCTGCATGGATATCCCTGATGAAATATAATTGGATGTTCTGCCATATAGAGCCAGGGGTATTATGCATTGCTGCAAGATGGCGGTTATTTTTGTATATTGATTGTGATTTAATCATGTTTATGCAAGTGATTGACGAATCATGTGTCAAAATTGAGTTTAACATTCGGGCATTATGACCATGTTTATAATGTACGTATGTGCACTTCTATTCCAACCTGAAAGGTGTAAGCATTGTTGCAGAGTCTAAAATGGCCCTTAAACTTTGAGACTGCAATGAGTCCAGCATTTCTGTTTGATACAATTATGTTTATTTAAATTGGAGTGGAGGAATTGTGTCAGCATCATGACAAAGGCTATAGAAGCCAAAACGCATTGACGCTTTGTTTTCCACCTGCAAGAAATCTTTTTGCACACTGCTTGGCATGCTGTTCCTGTTCTTTCGTATTGGAGCCGGAGTTTGGAGATTTACATGCCCTTGGGTGCAAGCACTGAAATGAGCAACCCCCGCATTCTGGCAGCCTCACAGCACATGCGTGCATGGGGGTATGATCAACAGTGTTACAGGTGGTGTTGTGAGGATGAGGTGAGCATTTTGGTACTGAATGTGCAAGGTGAGGAACAAAAGAAAGGGATATGTTTTTCATATGTTTGTCACAAAGGGGGAAGGTATGAAGATGTTAGAAGAGTACTCTTTAACTTACAGCATGTCCTGCCAGAACGCCGGGGATGCTCACAGGGCCGGACTGGGAACAGAAACCGGCCCTGGCAAACTGCTCAGCTGGCCCCCCCTGGGGTGAGGGGGAGTGCAGCCGAGCAGTTTGCGAGGGCCGGTTTCGGCCGATTTTGTTACTGGGGGCCGATATTGCCGACCCCGGTAACAAAAACGGCCCCCCAGGGGTCCAAAACCGGCCCCCACCCTAGCGGCCTACCGGGGAAATGCCCGGTGCCCGCTATGGCCAGTCCGGCCCTGGATGCTCATTTTAGCACTGATATCGTCGGGCCCAGTCTAGTCAGAGGGACAAATGAGTGAGTAGTGAATTGAAAGTTAAACTTAAAATATTTATAACGCTTATGCTGGATCAAATCTTTGGTAGCAGAGCTATGTTTCTGCCTAGAGAAGTGAGGTTTTAGGATGTCGAAAAAGATAGGGAAATTATTGTCAAATTCAAAAGAGCCCAAAATATTTGTTCGGCAAAGAAAAGGATTGATGGAGTCCTGATGGAGTATTGTTCCTGATGAAGTCAACGTGTAGCAGCTAAGGAGTGTGAGTATTAATAAGGATGTGCATTGCTATTGCTTTTGCTAACATTCCGGTTTTTGAAATGGGTTTTGTTGTTGAGCGGAGTGAAGTGGTTAGAGTCCACATGGTTAAAGTCCATGAATGATTGTGGCACTTGATGCAAAGAAGCTGAAGTTGTAAACGGGTCTGTCGTGGCCTAAGATCAAAAGCTATTTACCTACGGGTTGTCTCAGTGTAGAAGACACTGAGTAAGTTGTCTGCTGTTTTGTGGTGTTGGTCGTGAAACATCGTCAACAACATCTTGATAAAGGGTTCTCTTTGTGTGATATTGGTAAACGCTTGGTATAGTTGATCTCAGGTGCACAGGGAATAACTGTATCAATTAGGGTGAGATCAAGCTGGTCGCGATTTCATCAAAGTAAATGATTGTAGAAAAGTTTAGTTACCTTGTGAGAGTGTATTTCCTTAGTTTAGCAGACCGGTTTATTTGTTGCTTGCCTTGTATTGTGATTTTGCTTAGAGAAAACGCCCTGAAGAAAATTGTAAAGTTGCCTTTAAAATTGTAAAATTACCTACAGCTGCACTACTACTCTCGGCGTAAGCTGCAATTTCCCTGATCGTCTCGTTCTAAAATGACAAATGGGGGGAGGGGAAAGAAGGGAGGCTGAGGACGTCAGACTAGGATAGTACACAGGATTTATTTTTGGGTTATTTGAATTTGTATGCTTTCATTTTTAATTTGTAAAGTCCAATTGAGCAAGACCGCTCGTACAACAAGGATTGGTTTTCAAGATGGATCTTGCTTTAAAACTCAGCATAATACACTAACACACTGTGATAGGAAAGATAAAAAATTCCCGACCCAGAACTGCAGAACAGGGACACCCCTAACGCCTTGGTGGACACATGAGCTCTATAGGATACTTCTCTCAATACACTGCTACCCTAGAACAATACACAATGACAACATCTAAACATGATGCAAAAAACACCTCAAATAAAAGTCATATCATTAAACATCAAAGGCTTGAACCACCCAGTAAAGAGAAAAAATCTACTAGACTATACTGGCAAATTAAAAGGAGACATGGTTCTCTTACATGAATGCAAACTCAATTAAGAATGAGCTCTTTCTTGCAGATACAGTGGTTACACAGAAATGGCTTGCTCTCCCGCAGTAGGAAAAAAGAACGGGGTGATAACTTTGATCTCTCATGCTTCTAAAATTAGCATGCTATCATCAAATGTACATACGAAAGGGAGCTGGATAATATCTAAAATGTCCAAAATGGGGTTTACTTCTATGTTGCTAATATGTATGCTCCTAACGTAGATGAACAAGAGTTCTGGACCAAACTTACACAAGGCCTGACAGCTATCCCCAAGGACTCCTTACTCATACTAGCTGGAGACCTTAACCTACCTTTAGGCCCCATCATTGATAGGGATTCAAAGTATAAATACGGACCTCTCTATTCGCATAAACACCTAAAACAACTTTGTGTCAAATTTAACCTAAAAGATTCATGGAGGTTGCAACCCCCTCAGAAAGGGATTACACATTCCCCCCTCATACAACATATTCGCGCATCAACTACATCCTAATTACAGTATTACATTAACACAACATTGATCAAACAACTATAGAGCCAAGACTGGTTTCAGACCACTCCTGCGTAGCCCTAATGCGTTCATGCTTAGAAACTAGGAATAAAAATCCCAGCTGGAGGCTGAACGATTAAAGTCTATTCTCCCCTAAACACGTTGAGCACACATGAAGTGCTATAGGAAACTTCCTTAATGACAACCCTGAATCTGACTGCTCCCCTTTAACTAGGTGGGAGGCCCTAAAAACAACAATAAGAGGCTCGCTAATGCAGATATGATCAAAAATGAACAAAGAAGCTAATGCTAAAATATTAGCCCTTGAAAAGGAGATAAAAAGCTTAGAACACCACCACATACGCTCCAAAGATTAATCCTGTCTCGAATCCCTGACAACAAAAAAATACGAATTTAACCAGATCTTAAGTAAGAGAGCAGAAACATGGATAAACAAACAAAAGAGTGTAAGACTCTGTGAAGCCAATAACACAGGGAAGATTCTGGCAGTCTATCTTAAGTACAAATTACAAAAATACAGTATCAAAGCCATAAAAGACAAATCTAACAACATTCTAATCGTTCCAGAAAAACTTTCAGACACCTTCAAAGAATACTATGAAGCCCTATACTCCCTAAACATGGAAATCAAAGAACAAGAATGTGAACAATACTTAAAAAACATAACTCTCCCTTCACTCGATGAGGAGGAGCAGAAAGAGTTGAATTCCGCCATTTCTAGGCAAAAATCAAAAATTTTATTAATAATCTAAAAACTGGTAAAGCTCCAAGGCTGGGCGGGTTCTCAGCCCTCTTTTGCAAAACATTTGGAGGCCTGCTCAATTACCCCCTTCTCAAAATGTACAAGCAATTTGCGGAAACAGGTACGGTCTCAGATATCATACACAAAAAAGGAGCATCAGGGGGTTAATAATCAGGTCGCCCCCCCATTCAGTAACTTATGAACCCAAAAAGACCTGATTAGTTATGAACAGTGATCTTTTTTGGCACACAGGGGGAGTTTCAAAACATTAAACTTCCCTCAAGGGACGAACTCATTGCCATTCACCTATTAGTCCAATTGTTCAATTTCAAAGTTCGTCAATACACCACATTACATTTCAAGTGTCAAAAGAAAAAATATATGAAAGATTGGTGAAAGAATTGTTGGTGAAAAAAATGAGTGAAAGGTCAGAAAGTACCTCATGTAAGCGTCACCAGGGGAGCTGCTGGTTGGTACTCACCAGTTTGCCCACGTTATCATCATCGGTGACTTTCATGACCATAAAGGAAAAAAGCTTGTCCAAATTTCTCAGAAGTGAGGAAACCAAAGAAAGAAAGACAATGAAAAATGTGTACAGATGCACTGTAAGTGGTTGTGCCATTCAGTACCCACTGGCCCCCATTGTGAAAAAAGAGAGATTCAGTTCTCTAAGTTAAAATGACGTATAACTCACTTGTGAAAACATAATTTTATTTGATGCCGTGAGTGTCCTCAGATTAAGAAAATGGCATGTATTTGGCCATTTTCAAAGACGAAAGGCCAACATGTTTCATTGCCAATTTACTTACGGCAACTTCATCAGGGCTGGGGGGGGGACCAGTCTTCACCTCACTGGTACATCACACCGAACCTGTGGTTATTGACGAAATTAAAAGAGAAGAACGTGCCAACCATAAATAAATGAAGCCATGGCTTCAAAATGCGCCCAAAAATTAATTTAAGCCAACTCCTTAAAATTGCATATTTACCGAGCGGTTGCTGTCATCTCTCGTACCTGCACACCACCACTATGAGGATCCCGCACCTATTGGTCGCGTATCCCACTGATGACTGTGGTCGTCAAATATCAACCTGTAGACATATGTGTATTACATGTAAAGGGTAGAGAAACAGAGTCGCACTGTCCATATCACGTGTGCACACTCCTCAAACCACCTAATAGCCAGTCCCCTTATTCACACTCACTCCCCTTGTACTGGTTATCAAATGGGGTCTCAAAAGCCATTGTGCCGTGCGCATACTATTTCGCCATCTCGTAATCAGTCACCCTCCATTTACTCATACTCCCCTTCTGCTGCCTGTCAAAGGGTGAAAGGAACTATTCTATCGTCAACCTGGGCGTCCGTTATATCAATTGACCCCCCAAGGCAGCAATTGCAGTTTAAAAAGGACCTCCGTGCTCGCTCTCTCACAGCGAGCACGGCCGCCCCAGCAATCTGGATCCCTCTTACCGCTCACGTGGACAGCCTCAACTTCGTGCTCCGTCCCGATAGTGTTCGGAGCACGCCAATGTTTGGCTTTTGAAAGGAGGAGGTAAACTCCCGGTGTCCATCTAAAAACCGCCAACTATATCCTAGCAATCCCGCGGCCATTTTGAATTGGTATTCTGTACATGGGTGTGACGGGGCGCCGGCGGCAGGGGCGATAGTAGGAGACCCCGGGGGCACCAACACGGGCTCACTCCTGACGATCGGAGGGAAGGGTCCCAAACCGGAAGGAGAAAAGGAGGAAGAGGAGGCGGAAGAGGTGTGTGCGGTCGGCGAGGAGGACGGGAGCAGAGCGGACACGGAGGACGGGAGCAGAGCGGAGACGGAGGACGGGAGCAGAGCGGAGACGGAGGACGGGAGCAGAGCGGAGACGGAGGTCGGGAGCAGAGCGGACGCCGGGAGGACGAGAGAAGCAGAGGATCCTAACAACCAGAAGGGAGCAGCACAACCGGCAAAGGGAGAAGACCGGCTGGAACCCCTGCGGGAAGGCGCTCCGGACGAGGCAGCCGTGACCCCGTTGCCGGGTCACGGTATCAGGCAAGTGGCTGTAGTACCAAGGGGGGTGTGGCATAGATGGGCGGCCTACAGGGCGATATTCCTGGGGTATTGACTGGCTGAGAAAGGGGAAGAGACGTGTACAGGGGGCTGGAGGTCAGGTTGTAAACATCCGTAACCTGGATGAGAGTATTGAGGATATTGCGGGCACTTCAGAACCAAGAGTGAAGATAGAACTTGCGGTTCTCTCCCCTTCCCTCACGGGCGGGTTCCCCTCACTCCTTCCCCAACTGATCCCCCCCCCCGCACGACGTGTGAAGTAACCCTCCGGGACACGGCTGATCACCCTGTGCACAAAGAGGGCGGGAACAATAGACTATAAAGCCCGACCAGGTGTCATTAACTGTCTCTCCGTTTTCCCGAGGGGAGGAGGACCCGAGCCGGAGGTGACTTGAAGACCCCAAGAGAAGCCCACGGTGAAGATACAGAGGACCCACCCCCTTAACAGGACAAAGACAGAACCCTAACTGGCTGTACTGTATTAAACACAGAGACCCCAAGCATATCCAAGCCTTGTGTCGTTCCTGGTGCGTGACAGTGGTGTCAGAAGTGGGATCTCCCTCCCTGCAACATAGCGCATCGGGAAGATGACCCAACCACTTGGCCTTGAGGACATGCTGAAGCAGCTGGCAGAAGGCCAACGCCACCTCCAGCTGGTCGTGGAAGGGCAGGCCACGGAGGCCAAAACAGACCGGGAACACCTGCAGGAGGCCCTCCAAGCCCAGGCGGGCCTGATAGCCCAGAACCAGTCGGTGCAAGACACCGCTATACAAAGGCTCACTGACACTATAGCCAGCAGCAAAGTCCACCCCAACGTGCCCAGCTCGGTCCTACAGAAATACCAACCCGGCGAAGACCCCGACTTCTTCTTTACGAACTTTGAGCGTGTCGCCGGTACCGCCCAATGGCCATCCGAGCGCTGGGGCCAGTACATCGCCCCTCTATTATCCGGGGAGTTGCAGACCGCTTATCAGGCCGCCAACCCAGCGGGCACGACCCCGTACGACGTTATCAAAAAAGCCATCCTGGAACGGCTCGGTTGTGACCAGGAGCATTACCGACTGAAGTTTAGAAAAGAGAAATGGCTTCCCAAGACAACCCCCGGGCACTGTTTTACAGGGTACAAGACCTGGGTAACCGGTGGTTACAACCCCATTCCTCCAGCATGGAACAGGTCATGGACAGGGTCCTCCTAGAGCAATATCTAGATGCCCTCCCCAGCGCTACACGCGCTTGGGTGAAGCAACACCCCAATGTAACAATCACGGGGGCCATGGAACTGGCGTGTGCCCATCAAAGAGCCCCTGAAGTGAGAGCCTATCTAGGCAGACCGCCCATGGCCAACACCCCACGGTGGAGATCCCTTATTCCGGGTCCTACCCCAACCCAGATCCGCCCCTTATCGATCCCTCTTTTCTCCCTCGCCCTATCCCGAAAGAAGGAGGAGCAGGGCCCCAGTGCTTCCGTTGTGCGGAGTGGGGCCATATAGCACGTCTCTGCCCCCAGAGACATAATATGGCCGAACCTATGGAGGTGGGATATACCCGGGGGAGGGTTCTACTGACAGGCAACCAGAACAAAGCCTACCATCTGGTGCTTATCATAAATGGTGGTCCCATCAACGCCCTTATTGATTCCGGGTGCCACCATTCGGTGCTCACCCAGAAACGTGTCCTGAGCCAACAGTGGAGGAAGGAGGAAAAGGTAGCCATTACGTGCGTTCACGGAGACCAAAAAAACCTACCCCGTAGCCGAGGTAGTCATCAACGAAGACAGCGAGGAGAAACACCTGAGGGTAGGGGTGATACCAGAGCTGGTTGAGGAATGTATCATAGGGACTGACTGTCCCGACTTCCCTGTGTATCTGGCAAGGGCCATCAAGGAAGAGAAGGAGCGCCAATGGCTGAGGGACACACCCTTTTACTCAGAGAGCATAGAACGAGGTAGGTGCCGGGAAAAGAAAACACGCAGCGCCAAGAGAATACATAACCGTGAAGTGGTGCTTAATGGGCTGTCTAACCCCCTCTCTACCTCCTCCTCTGTTCCAGACGGAGTGTCAGGACGACCACGCAGCTTCAGAGCAGCACAAGTAGAAGACCCCACCCTAGGGAATGCATGGGCCCAGATAGTACCAGAAGACGACCACCAGGTAGGCCCCTGCTTTTACAGATCAAACGGGTTGTTGTACAGGCGGGTAAGGAAGGACACTGAGACAACTAGACAGCTTCTAGTGCCCACTCCCTTCCGTCAACAAGTCCTCCACCTCGCCCATAAACAGGCCGGGAGAGGGCACTATGGGAGGGAAAAGACCGAGGAATACCTCCTGCGACGGTTCTACTGGCCAGGGGTGTTCTCCGACATCAGACGACATTGCGCTGCCTGTCCCCTGTGTCAACGAACCAATCCCCCTCACGTTCCTTGGGCACCCCTGCTGCCCCTTCCAATCATAGACACCCCTTTTTCCCGAGTGGGTATGGATCTAGTAGGACCCTTGGTCACCTCTGCACGAGGACACCAGTATATACTGGTATTGGTGGACTATGCAACCAGATATCCTGAAGCCATTCCCCTCTCTAGCATGACAACCAGCAATGTGGCCCAAGCGATGCTGGGGTTTTTGCAGTCGGTGGGCTTCCCCAATGAACTCCTAATGGACCAGGGAACCCCGTTTATGTCAAAACTCATGGCCCAGATCTGTAAACTGTTGGGCATACAACAGATACGAACGTCCGTCTACCACCCACAGACGGACGGACTGGTCGAACGCTACAACCACACTATAAAAACCATCCTAAAGAAAGCCGTTTCCACTTCCGGAAGGGACTGGGACAGACACCTACCCCTCACCTTGTTCGCCAAACGTACCCACACCCAATCCTCCACCGGGTACAGCCCCTTCAAGTTGGTGTTTGGGCGAAAACCCCGCACCCTGCTAGACATGGCGGCAGAAAGATGGGAGGAGGAAGAAAACGAGGGACAGGGGCTCCTGGACTATGCCACCAGTCTCCGAGACAGGCTATCCACTTTAGGGGGGGGTGAGGGAAAACCTAGAGGCCGCACAAACAAAGCAGAAAGAAGTGTACCATCGGCAGGCAAGGCTAAGAACCTTCCGGGTGGGGGATAAGGTCCTTCTCCTCCTACCCTCTTCGGACAACAAGCTCCTAGCCCGCTGGAAAGGACCCTTCAGCATCACACACCAAGTAACCCCGTCACCTATAGGGTAGCGGTACCCCATGCAGGGAGGGCGGGGCAGATCTATCATGTGAACCTTCTGAAGAAGTGGGAGGAGGACCCATACCCCAGGTCCGTTACGTCCAGCGCCCTGTTGGTTACTAACCACCAACCCCTGGCCATCTCTTTTCCAACCCAGGACCGAGACCCCTCTACCTTGGCGGTCCCGTTGGGGCCCCAGCTAAGCCCTGACCAAAAGGAGTCCCTTCATGCCCTAGTCAGGGAACACACGGATGTCTTTTCCAAACTCCCAGGCAGGACCCCCTTGGTACAGCATCATATCCGAACCGAGGGGGCCGGGCCCATACGATTACGTCCCTATCGAATCCCGGAAGCCAGGAGGAGGGTGGTAGAACAGGAGGTAGAAGACATGTTACGTGACGGAATCATAGAGGCCTCCACCAGCCCTTGGTGCTCTCCGATCGTCCTGGTACCAAAGCCCGATGGGTCGGTGAGATTCTGTGTGGACTATAGGCAGCTGAACTCCCTCTCACGCTTCGATTCGTACCCTATGCCCCGGGTGGACGAGATGATAGAAAGGCTAGGCACCGCCAAATACCTCACCACTCTGGACCTCACTAAGGGGTATTGGCAGATCGCCTTGGCCCCAGAGGCCAAAGAGAAAACCGCGTTCTCAACCCCGTCAGGCCTTTACCAGTTTAGGGTCCTACCTTTTGGCCTCCATGGAGCACCTGCCACGTTCCAAAGATTGATGGACATAGTGTTACGATCCCACCAAGAGTACGCAGCCGCATACCTAGACGACATCGTCATTTACAGCCCCACATGGGAACAGCACATCGGCCAGTTAAGGGCAGTCCTGAGTAGTCTAAGGCAAGCAGGTCTCACCGCGAACCCGGCCAAGTGCATGCTTGCTGCCGGTTCGGTACGGTTCCTGGGATACCACATACAGGAAGGACATATCAGACCCCAGGTGGACAAAGTAGACGCCATCAGAAACCTCTCCCTGCCCACAACCAAGAAAGGCATAAGGGCCTTCCTAGGCCTTGTGGGGTACTATCGCAGATTCATACCCCGGTTTTCGGAGGTCGCAGCCCCTTTAACGGACATGCTAACAAAGGCCTACCCCAACGCCATCAGGGAGTGGACAACGGAACAACAACAAAGCATGTCTGGGTTGAGAGACGCCCTATGTCACGAACCCGTACTACAGTGCCCCGACTTTGCCAAACAATTCACCCTCCAGACGGACGCCTCGGACAGGGGCCTAGGGGCAGTCCTGTCCCAACCCGATAACACGGGCAGCATGCATCCCATCGTATACCTGAGCCGGAAGCTTCTACCCAGGGAAACCCGTTATTCCACAATAGAAAAGGAATGCTTGGCCATCAAATGGGCCGTCCAGTCCCTCCAGTACTACCTCCTGGGTCGCCCCTTTCTTTTGATCACGGACCATGCCCCTCTGGTCTGGCTCGCCAGGAACAAAGACACCAACGCACGGGTTTTGCGCTGGTTTTTGGCCTTACAACCTTTTTCGTTCCAGGTATCCCATCGCCCGGGCCATCTTCAGACCAACGTGAACTACCTCTCCAGACCAGGCGCTGCTTCATGGCCCGATCGGCCATGCTTGGTGGGGATGCTGTGTGACGGGGCGCCGGCGGCAGGGGCGATAGTAGGAGACCCCGGGGGCACCAACACGGGCTCACTCCTGACGATTGGAGGGAAGGGTCCCAAACCGGAAGGAGAAAAGGAGGAAGAGGAGGCGGAAGAGGTGTGTGCGGTCGGCGAGGAGGACGGGAGCAGAGCAGACACGGAGGACGGGAGCAGAGCGGACACGGAGGACGGGAGCAGAGCGGAGACGGAGGACGGGAGCAGAGCGGAGACGGAGGTCGGGAGCAGAGCGGACGCCGGGAGGACGAGAGAAGCAGAGGATCCTAACAACCAGAAGGGAGCAGCACAACCGGCAAAGGGAGAAGACCGGCTGGAACCCCTGCGGGAAGGCGCTCCGGACGAGGCAGCCGTGATCCCGTTGCCGGGTCACGGTATCAGGCAAGTGGCTGTAGTACCAAGGGGGGTGTGGCATAGCTGGGCGGCCTACAGGGCGATATTCCTGGGGTATTGACTGGCTGAGAAAGGGGAAGAGACGTGTACAGGGGGCTGGAGGTCAGGTTGTAAACATCCGTAACCTGGATGAGAGTATTGAGGATATTGCGGGCACTTCAGAACCAAGAGTGAAGATAGAACTTGTGGTTCTCTCCCCTTCCCTCACGGGCGGGTTCCCCTCACTCCTTCCCCAACTGATCCCCCCCCCGCACGACGTGTGAAGTAACCCTCCGGGACACGGCTGATCACCCTGTGCACAAAGAGGGCGGGAACAATAGACTATAAAGCCCGACCAGGTGTCATTAACTGTCTCTCCGTTTTCCCGAGGGAGGAGGACCCGAGCCGGAGGTGACTTGAAGACCCCAAGAGAAGCCCACGGTGAAGATACAGAGGACCCACCCCCTTAACAGGACAAAGACAGAACCCTAACTGGCTGTACTGTATTAAACACAGAGACCCCAAGCATATCCAAGCCTTGTGTCGTTCCTGGTGCGTGACAATGGGCTACTATTAGAATACAGTACTTTTCGTAAAAAAGGGGGCGTTTAGGGGAATTGGGACCCAATCATTATTTTGTCAAATTTATGAAAACCTTTCAATGAAAGCCTTGCAGAGGAAATTTTCATTTGTATTCATTTCTCAATCTAAGCTGTGCTGAATACGTCATAGTGGAGAGACCCATACTATCACGCATACACCCATATAAACGGGGCCATGTTGGAACTGTTCTGCACACTTACTGATGTCTAAACGAAAAGGTCTGCACACTGATTGATGTCAAAATGTAAAGGATTACCGAAAGATGCACTTAACCAGGCCCTTACAGGGCACATCTACAAAGCTCATAGGGGACCCTATTGTTTGCCCACTTTGTTCCATTCAATGGAATCATTCAGGCCAATTTGGTCCACCTTCTCCGTGAAAATCCAATGCGCCTCTTTTCTTGCCAAGATATCATCAATGTTATGTGTGTCGCCCACTACCCTCTCAAACACAGTCCATTTCAGATCCCTGAAATTATGTTTTTGTTCCCGAAAGTGCTGAACAAGGCGGGTGGTCAATTTCCCTGCTTTGAGGGTGCTCAAATGCTCTTGTATTCGCACCTTCACTTTGCGTGATGTGAGTCCAATGTAATGCAATCCGCATGTGCACGTCAGTCTGTAAATTACATGTGTAGTATTGCAATTACTAAATTTGTTTAGATACCACACTCTCCCACTTGTGAGATGGATGCTTTTGGTAACCTCCGTTGGGTCACAAACTGAGCAACAACCACATGGATGATGTCCCGTTGGTATGCCTGACTCCGTTTTCTGCTGAATCGGGTGAGTGTGGACCAACCTATCTTTTAGGTTGGGTGCCCTTCTAAAGGCAAACCTAGGGGGGGCATCTTTTTCTCCCCAGTGTCCAACAACGACCAGTGTTTTCTTATTATCTGCCTGATTTTGGTGGACAGAGGGTCAAAGGTGGTGACCACCGGTAAACACTGTTCCTTTTGTTTTATGTTCCTCTCCAGCAAGGCCTCACGGGGTGTATTGAAGGCACGCTTGCGTGCTCTTTTAACCACCTTAGTGGGATAGGCCCTGTTTTTTAATTTCGTGGCCAACTCCTCAGATTGTTCCATAAACATTTCCGTAGATGAGCAATTCCTGCGGTATCTCAAAAACCGTCCCACAGGAAGGTTGTCACGTAATGCTCTAGGATGAAAGGAACGATAATGAAGCAAAGAATTCCTTTCAGTGGGCTTTTGATGGACAGTCGTAAGCAATCTATTATCCACTGCCGCTATGTCTACATCCAGGTAGACCGCAGAATCCTCTTGATGGTCCATGTGAACCGCAAACAGCTATCGGCTTCATTCAGCCATGATAAAAATGCTTGTAGCTGGTCCTCTGGTCCAGTCCAAATGCATAGCACATCATCAATAAACCTCTTCCAAAGAGAAATATTCTCTTGGAAAGGGTTAGAGGCATGATGAATGGCATTCTCCTCGAACTGACCCACATAAATGCAGGCCAGACTCGGCTCGAATGTCGCCCCCATAGATGTGCCCGACACTTGGAGGTACAACTGGTTTTTGTAACCAAACGATTTTTTTGTAAGGGCCAATTCTACACATTGCAGGACAAAAGATTGGGGGTGTCATAAAACCACTCGAGTGCCCCAAGAGCTCGCGCTGCTGCCACCAGCGTGGCATCTTGGGGTATACTGGTATACAACGATTCAATATCTATAGTTACCAGAAATTGCCTTGTGGGGTCATACTCCACTGAGTCCAAGATGTTAAGGAGATCAGTGGTGTTCTGCACAAAAGATGGCTGCATAATGACTGATTCCCTCAGGAAGAAGTCCGCAACTTGGGACAATGGCTCCAATACGGATTGGATCCCCGATACAATCGGGCGACCCGGTGGCGGGCGCTGTGCTTTGTGGATCTTCGGCAAGATGTAAAATGCCGGCACCCTTGGTTTTAAATTCACAAGGAATTCTGCTTCCTTATGGGTGATCCACTTTTTCTCCTCGGCGTCTGCCACCAAGGCCCTGATGGTGTCTTGTAGTTCAGGTGTGGGATCACGTACTAGCGGTTGATAATTAGAACGTACCCCAAGAAGTCTAAAGACTTCCGCTTCATAATCCTGTGTATTAAGTACTACCACTGCACCGCCTTTATCGGCTTGTTTGATCGTTATCAACACATTGTCCTGCAGTGACTTCACTGCTAACCAGTCAGTGCGACTCATATTCTGGAAATGGGGCTGGTTCTGCGCCTGCTCCAACATAGCAATATCATGGAGTACCCGTTGTTCAAATACAGTCACCTCAGGGCCCACTGATGAACTGGGAGGGCAAAACCCTGAGGGTCGATGTAAATTGGTAGCAAATATCGATGGAGGTTCCAATTCCTTATTTGCAAAGAATTTATGGATCTTAATTTTCCTCATCAATTCGTAAAACTCAACTCTACATTTAAACGTATCATGTTTAGGTGTCTGGACATACCCCAAACCTTTATTCAGAACTTGTAGCTCTTCAGACGAGAGTGAGTAGTCAGAAAGATTAACGACTATGTCCGTTGTGTCAATTATAGGGGCGTCCTGCCCCTGCTGCGAGGTTATTAGGGAAGTCAGTTATAGGGGTGTTCTGCCTCTGCTGCGGGTTATTCGGGGAGAGTATGCCTGCCATGTTGGTTGTTGATTGGACTTGCCTCTTCCCCTTTGCGCTCCCCCTCCTCTGTTTCCCCTCTGATTCTGGCCTAAAAAGACCTCAGAAGTGCGCCTAGATCTTCGTTGGCTCTATTCGGTGGGGTAAATATGACCCTATTCTGATTGGACATGGACGGTTGTTCTGCCAACTCTTCCTCCTCACTATTCGTGTAAAAGTCCAGTTGTAGGGAGTTCTCCTAGTCTGCCTACATCCGCCCGCTGAAAATTCTGAAAGTGTGGCTGTTCAGTACTAGTCTGATAATATTTATCCTCAACGTAGGGGAACGCCCACTCGTGTGTGAAACGGTCTAAATTGCGTTTGAGACCCTTAATCTTCTGGTTCACCATATAGGTTTTATAATACGCGAGGTCACTTTGAATGCGAGATAGTTGTTCCTTAGCATCACTAATTGTAGTGTCCCTCTTGATGGTTTCCACTAGTTCAAGGATCTCTTTTAACAGTTCCTCGCTGAGTCTCTTAGCCGTGTTTATAATCAAAATAAGCCAGTCACGAGTGCACTTATTAGCTATATAGCTCCAGTCCACCCGAAACAAAAGGAACAGTGTTTACCGGTGGTCACCACCTATGACCCTCTGTCCACCAAAATCAGGCAGATAATAAGAAAACACTGGTCGTTGTTGGACACTGGGGAGAAAAAGATGCCTCCCCTAGGTTTGCCTTTAGAAGGGCACCCAACCTAAAAGATAGGTTGGTCCACACTCGCCCGATTCAGCAGAAAAAGGAGTCAGGCATACGAACGGGACATTATCCATGTGGTTGTTGCTCAGTTTGTGACCTAACGGAGGTTACCAAGAGCATCCATCTCACAAGTGGGAGACTGTGGTATCTAAACAAATGTAGTAATTGCAATACTACACATGTAATTTACAGACTGACGTGCACATGCGGATTGCATTACATTGGACTCACATCACGCAAAGTGAAGGTGCAAATACAAGAGCATTTGAGCACCCTCAAAGCAGGGAAATTGACCACCCGCCTTGTTCAGCACTTTCGGAAAGAAAAACATAATTACAGGGATCTGAAATGGACTGTGTTTGAGAGGGTAGTGGGCGACACACAAAACATTGATGATATCTTGCCAAGAAAAGAGGCGCATTGGATTTTCACAGAGAAGGTGGACCAAATTGGCCTGAATGATTCCATTGAATGGAACAAAGTGGGTAAAAAATAGGGTCGCCTATGAGCTTTGTAGATGTGTCCTGTAAGTGCATGGTTAAGTGCATCTTTGGGTAATCCTTTACATTTTGACATCAATCAGTGTGCAGAACTTTTCGTTTTGACATCAGTAAGTGTGCAGAACAGTTCCAACATGGCCCCGTTTATATGGGTGTATGCGTGATAGTATGGGTCTCTCCACTATGACGTATTCAGCACAGCTTAGATTGAGAAATGAATACAAATGAAAATTTCCTCTGCAAGGCTTTCATTGAAAGGTTTTTATAAATTTTACAAAATAATGATTGGGTCCCAATTCCCCTAAACGCCCCCTTTTTTAAGAAAGGTAGTGTATTCTAATAGTAGCCCATGTACAGAATACCAATTCAAAATGGCCGCGGGTTTGCTAGGATATAGTTGGCGGTTTTTAGATGGACACCGGGAGTTTACTTCCGGGTCACGTGTTTCCTCCTCCTTTCAAAAGCCAAACATTGGTGTGCTCCGAACACTATCGGGATGGAGCACGAAGTTGAGGCTGCCCGCGTGAGCGGTAAGAGGGATCCAGATTACTGGGCGGCCGTGCTCGCTGTGAGAGAGCAAGCACGGAGGTCCTTTTAAACTGCAATTGCTGCCTTGGGGGTCAATTGATATAACGGACGCCCAGGTTGACGGGAGAATAGTTCCTTTCACCCTTTGACAGGCAGGAGAAGGGGAGTATGAGTAAATGGAGGGTGACTGATTACGAGATGGCGCAAATAGTATGCGCACGGCACAATGGCTTTTGAGACCCCATTTGATAACCAGTACAAGGGGAGTGAGTGTGAATAAGGGGACTGGCTATGAGGTGGTTTGAGGAGTGTGCACACGTGATATGGACAGTGCGACTCTGTTTCTCTACCCTTTACATGTAATACACATATGTCTACAGGTTGATATTTGACGACCGCAGTCATCAGTGGGATACGCGACCAATAGGTGCAGGATCCTCATAGTGGTGGTGTACAGGTACGAGAGATGACAGCAACCACTCAGTAAATATGCAATTTTAAGGAGTTGGCTTAAATTAATTTTTGGGCGCATTTTGAAGCCATGGCTTCATTTATTTATGGTTGGCACGTTCTTCTCTTTGAGTTTCGTCAATAACCACAGGTTCGGTGTGATGTACCAGTGAGGTGAAGACTGGTCCCCCAGCCCTGATGAAGTTGCCATAAATAAATTTGCAACGAAACATGTTGGCCTTTCGTCTTTGAAAAGGGCCAAATACATGCCATTTTTTTAATCTGAGGACACTCACGGCATCAAATAAAATTATGTTTTCGCAAGTGAGTTATACCTCATTTTAACTTAGAGAACTGAATCTCTCTTTTTTCACAATGGGGGCCAGTGGGTTCTGAATGACACAAGCACTTACAGTGCATCTGTACACATTTTTCATTGTCTTTCTTTCTTTGGTTTCCTCACTTCTGAGAAATTTGGACAAGCTTTTTTCCTTTATGGTCATGAAAATCACCGATGATGATAACGTCGGCAAACTGGTGAGTACCAACCAGCAGCTCCCCTGGTGACGCTTACGTGAGGTACTTTCTGACCTTTCACTCATTTTTTTCACCAACAATTCTTTCACCAATCTTTCATATATTTTTTCTTTTGACACTTGAAATGTAATGTGGTGTATTGACGAACTTTGAAATTGAACAATTGGACTAATAGGTGAATGGTAATGAGTCCGTCCCGTGAGGGAAGTTTAATGTTTTGAAACTCCCCTGTGTGCCAAAAAGATCACTGTTCATATCTAATCAGGTCTTTTGGGTTCATAAACGGTCTCAGGTATGCCTGCTTACTGAAAGAAGGGAAAGTTCCACTGTTGACCAAGAACTATTGACCAATATCATTGATAAACATCAACTGTAAAATTTATGCTAAGATACTCACTAACAGAATTCAACAGTACATGCCGAAATGTACTCACTCCTCTCAAGTGGGCTTCCTAAAAAACAACTTTCCAGTGATAACACTAGGCTACTTTGTCATGTGATAGATAAAGCCTAAATAATAACAGCACCAACAGTTGCTATCACATTAGATGCTGAGAAGGAGTTCAACAAAGTGAAGTGGAATTACCTTGCAGCAGCACTACGAAAATTCAATCCGAGCACCATCTTTATTGAAATGGTCATGGCCCTATATACCAACCCAACCGACAGAGTCCGAGCCGGTGGCTTCCTCACACAATCCTTTCCACTGAGCCAAGGTGCACAACAATGTTGCCCACTATCTCCCTCTCTACTCCTCGTAGAGCTTGAACCACTCTTAGCAAATATTAGGTACAACAAGGGTATCGCTGGAGTTAGATTCGGTAACACAACTGTTACAGTAGCAGCTTACGCAGATCATATTTTGATATTAACGGAAAAAGCAGACAAAACTATTCCCCAAATAATGAACTCCATATCCAATTTCACCAAAGCCTCAGGCTATACCCTCAATAAAGATAAATTGGAAGTGATTTTATTAAACAACATGGGCTCCAGAGACCTGTTGGGAAACTCTTGTCTGGCTTGGCAACCAAACCATATTAATTATCTTGGTCTCAAATTCTCTAACAGCATAGTCAACTCACTCAAGCACAACGAAACCCTGACCCTTAGGAAAGTATTAAGTCTATTAGAGTGTTGGTCTCCAAAGTTTTTAACATGGTGGGGAAGGATAGAAACTGTGAAAATGATGATCACACTGATCATAAATTATCTAATTAGCATGTTACCACTGTAGCCCTCCAAAGAATTTCTGAAACAAATTGACAATCTCACTTACAAATTCCTATGGCAAGGGAAGAAACCGAGAATATCATTGAAAAAGCTCAGACTTCCCAAGGACATGGGTGGTGTCAATCTTCCCAACTTCAAAGTTATGAAACTGCTTTCCTATTTAAACAAGGTCCCTATTGGTTAACACAGAGGACGGGCTATACACCAGTATGGTTAGATCTTGAAACAGTCATTTTACCTAATGGAAACCTCACATCATTCATCTCAATGGGTAAAGTAGCCCTTCCGCACTCAAAATATATTCTAAATAACACAAAAGAAGCCATACTAAAAATTGACTCTCTACTAGAAAATAGGTTACGCTCTTCCAATCTAGCATCCTTATGGAACAATCCCAGGATCAATTTAGAAGGTTCCCCGATCCAATGGGAGGAATGGGCTTCACATGTCATTTTCACCATCAATCAACTAGGCTCAAACAAATTCCCACTAACATTTGAGAACCTGCTGCACACATATTCCCTAACTGATTTGGATTTCTACAAATTCTTAAAACTTAAAACCTGCATCTGGAAACTAGAGTACACCGATAATACACCGTTGTTACCCCAATTCGTCGAATTAACTAGTTCAAGCGAGGCACGAAGTCTCAAGAATCTATAAATATCTATCACCAACATCCCTTAAACCCATGGAAACTATGCAGGACAAATGGAAAGAAGATGGCCTAAGAATTGGGAATAATAAGCAGTGGTCTAAATATTAAAGTCCCCATATTTGTATAAGATCACCCCAGTCCTGGCTCAAACTAAATTTATGTTGATAAATAGGACCTTCTGGACCCCTTCCCGCCTACACAAACTAAAACTCAGAAACACACCCACATAGTGGAATTGCAATCACGCACACATGTTCTTCTGCTGCCCATCCCTAAGAACTTACTGGGACAATATTTTAGAATTTATTAGCAACCTATTTCGCTTTCACCCTTGTAGAGACTTTTCCTTCCTACTCACAGGTCCACTAGACCCAAACCTAAACAAAGAAGAGGACAGACACTTCTTGGATCTCCTGCTTACACTAGCGTGTACACTCATCCTTAACAACTGGAAAAACACAGGTGCAATCTCTTATAAAGCCTGGATAAACTGGACCTCTTTCATTAGGGTGGCAATCACATTTCACTACAGACCACACCCTGGAAAGTGAGAACAAGAGCAATTTGGTCCACGTTAGACAAATTTATGGCCAACGCAAAACCCCGTACACAAATCGCACTCCGAACCAACATGTGTCTGTCTAAAAGCAACTACCATGATCCATCAAGGGACACCTATCAAGATTTCCCACAACACTCGCATCCTCAGTGGTCACTCCTACTAGACTCAGTAATTCGTTTTGCCAGTCATGTTATGTTAAGTTTCATTCTGTTGTATGCTCATAATTTGATATAGTGTAAACAGTCAAATATGTCATATTTGTTATAATCAGTAAAATGAACTCATCACAATGATTGAAGGCAAATTTGTAAGTATGTCCATACCAAGCACAAATGGAATGATGTTTTATCCCACATATGTTCTTATTTTGCTTTCCCCTTACTGCCTATGTTATAAAAGACAATAAAGGTTTTTGAAATAAGAAAATTGTAAAGGAGGGTGAGCTGCTGCAGAGAGTGAGATTGACGTCACAGTGTGTTGCACTGTGGTTGGTGTAAGGTCGAGCTGGGATTGGTTGACTACGTCATAAACTCAAGCTGTTATTGGTTAAGATAGCCGAACAAGTGAATTGTGGGAGAAATTAATTTCCTGGATTTTGCGGAAAACATTTGTGAACACAGAATTTGATAATTAAAATGAAATTTTTTAAAGCATTATAGAGAATGGTAAAGAAAGATGAGACTATATCTGTTAGAGCAAAGGTAGAAGCACCACCTCAGGGTATACCAGGACACACTATCATGATGGACCATGGATTACATCCATGTTTGTGGCTTGAGTTTTGGCACAAACTTACAGCAGAAGACAAGGGTTTACAGTTTCCTCATTATGGGACATTCAATTTGCGAATTTTTGAGAATTTAAGGAGGAAAATGTATGAAATGAAACCTCCTCCAAGACCCACCGTATTTGAAGCATTAAATACATGGGAATACATGGCACATCAGAAAGAGAAGTATCAAGGTAGATATAGGAGAACAATGGATGATTACGCAGAAGCTAGATGAGTTGCACAACAGAAAAGGTGGTGAGCAGACATTGCACATGGTACAAGATTATATCCTGTGTTAGAGGTTGAAGGAGATGACAAGGGAAAGAGAAAGTGAAAAAGAAACAAACAGGGATAGAAAAGAATGACACTGGGAAACTAGGTGAAGAGAGAGACATAGATGATGAACTTTTAGATGATTTATTGATAAATCGTCCACCACCTTACAATGAGATTCAGAGTGAGGGTTTGATGAACGCTAGTACAGCTGAGATTCCGGATGCACCTTTAATTCATGACATATCTAAAGAACATGCACTTGTTACTCATGTAAAGGGTGGACAGAATTTATGACTACAATTGACTCTAATGTTCCAGATGCTCTAACTGTTCCAGTTACTATTGGACCTGTTGTATCTCTTTACAAATCTGGGTTACAGGTAAATACTGTTCATAATTTGACTGTACCTATGAGAGTAAATACAGCACAAGCTAATCCAGTAGAATTGATGACAAGATCATTGCCTCAGACACCTATGGTTCCAATTCGAAGCGATACTGCTACAGAAGCCAGAAATGTAGTCAACATTCTAGGTCAGACTCAATGTGACCAGACGAGCAGAATGTTTCAGAGGTGTCCACCTTTTAATTGCCCCAGACTGAGTGGACCTGCTGAAATTACTTATCTGACATGATCATGACAATGGCAAGTACAGTTCCAATTACATCTGCATTAAATATGTATCCTGGAACAA
Organism: Calotriton arnoldi; assembly: GCA_963921515.1. Taxonomy (NCBI): domain Eukaryota; kingdom Metazoa; phylum Chordata; class Amphibia; order Caudata; family Salamandridae; genus Calotriton; species Calotriton arnoldi. The sequence goes on from CAWUFW010020495.1 coordinate 95,558, forward strand.
ATGCAAATTTGAGCAATGGAGGATTTAATTTAAATACTCCAAGAGAGCAACCAGGATTTACTTCTCAAGAATTTGAGGAATGGCTTAAAGGATATAGTACTCCGATTAATTCTCAAAATGTTGAGAATGCCTGAGTTTCAGCTCCAGTCTCGAGTTAAGATCCAGTTCCAATACAAGCTCCTGGTTTTTTTCAGCTCCAACTTCGATTTCAGTTCCAAGTTCGATTCATAATCCAGTTCACGGAAAAAGAAAGCCAATTGATGTGAGTAGGCTAAAAGTGGAACTGGAAGAAATTATCTTAGGAACAATTAGTCCTTCACGATTAGATACATATTAGGATAAGGAACTATTGTTTCTCTGTAAAGACATTACACAACAAGCAAGATTAACACATGAGAAATTGATTGAATTTGCTCAAAAATATGATGTAGATATTCAAAAGTCAAAGGTTTTACAGAGATCATACATGTTAGACTTTAGTGACAAATACATTGTGAATTTGAGAACTCCTGGAATGAAGTTGCAGATTAAAGAGCTGATGACATTGATCGAGAAATGGAGTGAGAGAGAAAAGTGGATAGACAGATGGTCAAAAAAGAAAGAAATAAAGAGTTAGGGTGCAGTCAACACCTGATGCCCTAGATGGAAATATAGGAGAAATACGGGTGCTCCTGAAGAGAGAAGTATCTGGTGGAGGTTGTGTTCATGTACCATGAACAAGGCCTAATATTTTGCTATTTACAAATGATTTCCCGATATGGAGAGAAAATCCAGTAAAATGGAACAGACACATTGAAAGATTTGTAAAAACTTTGAAAGTTTTGTGGATTGATTTGAATACTCTGTTTCACATTGTGGTACCAGGTGATTTGTGGGCCGTATGTAAAGTTACTGTGGATTGGCCTGAGACAGAACCAGAGAGGGATCCTAGAACAGGAGCACTATCTCCAGTGGTATTGAAGAAATACCAGCAGGTGATAAATCACTTAAAGACTAACATTTCCCCTAAAGAGACTTATTGGCACTAGATTGAAAGAACAACTCAGGAACTAAAAGAGACAGTACATGCCTAATATTAGAGATTGATACAGGCTTTCAAACAATATAGTGGCTTGGATAATGTCGCTCGCTGAAAAGCATATGGGACATTTTGTTTACAGATTTGTGCATGGTATGAGACCTGAGATTTCTAACATGATTCGACAGCAATTGCTTTGTTGGCAAATCAAACCATTAGATGAGATTTCGCATTATGCAAAATATTGTGGGGATGAGATTGAGATGAAACACAAGAAGTTTAAGGAAAAGTTGATGGTTGCTCAGATAAGAGCAATGCAGAAAGGTCAGAATCAGATGGGTTTTGACAACATCTCTCCAGTACAGGGAAACTATAATCAAGTTCTGATGATGCAGGGTGTAAATGGTTTACAGCAACAGAATTTTCAGCCACAAGGTAGAGGTTGTGGTAATCCAGTAGATCCAAGAACTGGTGTGGATGTTTTGCTTTTGAAAAATTGAATCCATGTCATGCTTGCGGAAAACTTTTTAACAATGGAAACGAGAGTGTAAGTCAATTGTGAATAATATAGGGAATCAGATGCAGAATGTAGAATATGCATAGTCTCAAGGAAATAACATGACACAGACTCAACAGGCACAAGGTCAGAGAATGCAAAATCCTAATGTATCTCAGTCAATGCAAATGCTCCATGCTCAGATGTTTCAACAAAATGTACAGATGTAAAGGTATAATAAAATCTGAATCAACAGTTAAACAGAAACTCTTTCCAAAACCAGAATGTATCACAACAGTATTTTATTCAGTTAGATGATTTTGACCAGGACCCATCAGCCTGATGGTGCCTGAGGGGGGAGGAAGACTGCGTACTTGGCACAACCTTAGAGGTAGACCAAAGTGGTCCCTATGTGGATGGAGAAGTGAATGGGAATAATGTCTCATTCCTTGTCGACACTGGTGCTACCCACTCTACTGTAAGAACAGCAGAGGTTCCCAACCTACACCTCTTGGGAGAAAGTATCCAAGTTTTAGGAGTCACAAACAAAAAGTTGTCCTCCTCAATTTCAGAACATGTCTCAGTTAAAATAGGATCCTTTGAGGATCGACATCGATTTGTGGTGTGTGATACAAGTGCAGAGAATCTGCTTGGATGTGACTTACTATGTAAGTTGAATTATTCCATTTACTGCATGACAAGAGCTATTGGGTTTCACACAAATGATGAAGATGTTTTTAAACATGCTCAACAGAAAACCGTCTTGGGAAAGTATCCTTTATTGACGAGTGAGGACTTGCCTATTGAATTGCGATGCACAGTGTTACCTGAAGTCTGGGACTTTACAAGTAAGGCTATCAGACTAATCAAAGGTGTTAAACCAGTCCGAATCACGGTTAAACCAAATGCAGAATCTCCAAGAATCCCATAATACAATTTGACTCCAGATACTGTTGCCAGAATTTCTCCTGAGATCGACTCCTGTGATCCCATTATGGGCTTACAGAAGCCAAATGGCAAGTATGTTATTGTGCAGGATTTACGTAGGGTGAATTTGATTGTTGTTCCATGTTGTCCAGTGGTACCGAATACAGCTGTGATATTGTTCCAAATTCCATGTGAAGTAGGATAGTTTTCCGTTATCGACTTCTGTCCGACATTTTTCTCAATTCCATTGCATGCGGATAGCCAGTATCTCTTTGCTTTCCATTTCAGCAGTCGTGTTTTGGGATGGTGCAGAGTCCCACAAGGGTATACAGAAAGTCCCTCAATCTTTAACCAGATACTTAAAAAGAATCTTGAGTCAGTGCTACTGCAGCACATTGACAATCTACTGGTGGCGTCAAATGCAAAAGAAGCTTGCAGGATTGATACTATTGCACTTCTAAATCACTTGGCAGAGAACGGACATAAAGTATCCCATCGCCCGGGCCATCTTCAGACCAACGTGAACTACCTCTCCAGACCAGGCGCTGCTTCATGGCCCGATCGGCCATGCTTGGTGGGGATGCTGTGTGACGGGCGCCGGCGGCAGGGGCGATAGTAGGAGACCCCGGGGGCACCAACACGGGCTCACTCCTGACGATTGGAGGGAAGGGTCCCAAACCGGAAGGAGAAAAGGAGGAAGAGGAGGCGGAAGAGGTGTGTGCGGTCGGCGAGGAGGACGGGAGCAGAGCAGACACGGAGGACGGGAGCAGAGCGGACACGGAGGACGGGAGCAGAGCGGAGACGGAGGTCGGGAGCAGAGCGGACGCCGGGAGGACGAGAGAAGCAGAGGATCCTAACAACCAGAAGGGAGCAGCACAACCGGCAAAGGGAGAAGACCGGCTGGAACCCCTGCGGGAAGGCGCTCCGGACGAGGCAGCCGTGACCCCGTTGCCGGGTCACGGTATCAGGCAAGTGGCTGTAGTACCAAGGGGGTGTGGCATAGCTGGGCGGCCTACAGGGCGATATTCCTGGGGTATTGACTGGCTGAGAAAGGGGAAGAGACGTGTACAGGGGGCTGGAGGTCAGGTTGTAAACATCCGTAACCTGGATGAGAGTATTGAGGATATTGCGGGCACTTCAGAACCAAGAGTGAAGATAGAACTTGTGGTTCTCTCCCTTCCCTCACGGGCGGGTTCCCCTCACTCCTTCCCCAACTGATCCCCCCGCACGACGTGTGAAGTAACCCTCCGGGACACGGCTGATCACCCTGTGCACAAAGAGGGCGGGAACAATAGACTATAAAGCCCGACCAGGTGTCATTAACTGTCTCTCCGTTTTCCCGAGGGGAGGAGGACCCGAGCCGGAGGTGACTTGAAGACCCCAAGAGAAGCCCACGGTGAAGATACAGAGGACCCACCCCTTAACAGGACAAAGACAGAACCCTAACTGGCTGTACTGTATTAAACACAGAGACCCCAAGCATATCCAAGCCTTGTGTCGTTCCTGGTGCGTGACAATGGGCTACTATTAGAATACAGTACTTTTCGTAAAAAGGGGCGTTTAGGGAATTGGGACCCAATCATTATTTTGTCAAATTTATGAAAACCTTTCAATGAAAGCCTTGCAGAGGAAATTTTCATTTGTATTCATTTCTCAATCTAAGCTGTGCTGAATACGTCATAGTGGAGAGACCCATACTATCACGCATACACCCATATAAACGGGGCCATGTTGGAACTGTTCTGCACACTTACTGATGTCTAAACGAAAAGGTCTGCACACTGATTGATGTCAAAATGTAAAGGATTACCGAAAGATGCACTTAACCAGGCCCTTACAGGGCACATCTACAAAGCTCATAGGGGACCCTATTGTTTGCCCACTTTGTTCCATTCAATGGAATCATTCAGGCCAATTTGGTCCACCTTCTCCGTGAAAATCCAATGCGCCTCTTTTCTTGCCAAGATATCATCAATGTTATGTGTGTCGCCCACTACCCTCTCAAACACAGTCCATTTCAGATCCCTGAAATTATGTTTTTGTTCCCGAAAGTGCTGAACAAGGCGGGTGGTCAATTTCCCTGCTTTGAGGGTGCTCAAATGCTCTTGTATTCGCACCTTCACTTTGCGTGATGTGAGTCCAATGTAATGCAATCCGCATGTGCACGTCAGTCTGTAAATTACATGTGTAGTATTGCAATTACTAAATTTGTTTAGATACCACACTCTCCCACTTGTGAGATGGATGCTTTTGGTAACCTCCGTTGGGTCACAAACTGAGCAACAACCACATGGATGATGTCCCGTTGGTATGCCTGACTCCGTTTTCTGCTGAATCGGGTGAGTGTGGACCAACCTATCTTTTAGGTTGGGTGCCCTTCTAAAGGCAAACCTAGGGGGGGCATCTTTTTCTCCCCAGTGTCCAACAACGACCAGTGTTTTCTTATTATCTGCCTGATTTTGGTGGACAGAGGGTCAAAGGTGGTGACCACCGGTAAACACTGTTCCTTTTGTTTTATGTTCCTCTCCAGCAAGGCCTCACGGGGTGTATTGAAGGCACGCTTGCGTGCTCTTTTAACCACCTTAGTGGGATAGGCCCTGTTTTTTAATTTCGTGGCCAACTCCTCAGATTGTTCCATAAACATTTCCGTAGATGAGCAATTCCTGCGGTATCTCAAAAACCGTCCCACAGGAAGGTTGTCACGCAATGCTCTAGGATGAAAGGAACGATAATGAAGCAAAGAATTCCTTTCAGTGGGCTTTTGATGGACAGTCGTAAGCAATCTATTATCCACTGCCGCTATGTCTACATCCAGGTAGACCGCAGAATCCCTCTTGATGGTCCATGTGAACCGCAAACAGCTATCGGCTTCATTCAGCCATGATAAAAATGCTTGTAGCTGGTCCTCTGGTCCAGTCCAAATGCATAGCACATCATCAATAAACCTCTTCCAAAGAGAAATATTCTCTTGGAAAGGGTTAGAGGCATGATGAATGGCATTCTCCTCGAACTGACCCACATAAATGCAGGCCAGACTCGGCTCGAATGTCGCCCCCATAGATGTGCCCGACACTTGGAGGTACAACTGGTTTTTGTAACCAAACGATTTTTTTGTAAGGGCCAATTCTACACATTGCAGGACAAAAGATTGGGGGGTGTCATAAAACCACTCGAGTGCCCCAAGAGCCCGCGCTGCTGCCACCAGCGTGGCATCTTGGGGTATACTGGTATACAACGATTCAATATCTATAGTTACCAGAAATTGCCTTGTGGGGTCATACTCCACTGAGTCCAAGATGTTAAGGAGATCAGTGGTGTTCTGCACAAAAGATGGCTGCATAATGACTGATTCCCTCAGGAAGAAGTCCGCAACTTGGGACAATGGCTCCAATACGGATTGGATCCCCGATACAATCGGGCGACCCGGTGGCGGGCGCTGTGCTTTGTGGATCTTCGGCAAGATGTAAAATGCCGGCACCCTTGGTTTTAAATTCACAAGGAATTCTGCTTCCTTATGGGTGATCCACTTTTTCTCCTCGGCGTCTGCCACCAAGGCCCTGATGGTGTCTTGTAGTTCAGGTGTGGGATCACGTACTAGCGGTTGATAATTAGAACGTACCCCAAGAAGTCTAAAGACTTCCGCTTCATAATCCTGTGTATTAAGTACTACCACTGCACCGCCTTTATCGGCTTGTTTGATCGTTATCAACACATTGTCCTGCAGTGACTTCACTGCTAACCAGTCAGTGCGACTCATATTCTGGAAATGGGGCTGGTTCTGCGCCTGCTCCAACATAGCAATATCATGGAGTACCCGTTGTTCAAATACAGTCACCTCAGGGCCCACTGATGAACTGGGAGGGCAAAACCCTGAGGGTCGATGTAAATTGGTAGCAAATATCGATGGAGGTTCCAATTCCTTATTTGCAAAGAATTTATGGATCTTAATTTTCCTCATCAATTCGTAAAACTCAACTCTACATTTAAACGTATCATGTTTAGGTGTCTGGACATACCCCAAACCTTTATTCAGAACTTGTAGCTCTTCAGACGAGAGTGAGTAGTCAGAAAGATTAACGACTATGTCCGTTGTGTCAATTATAGGGGCGTCCTGCCCCTGCTGCGGGTTATTAGGGAAGTCAGTTATAGGGGTGTTCTGCCTCTGCTGCGGGTTATTCGGGGAGAGTATGCCTGCCATGTTGGTTGTTGATTGGACTTGCCTCTTCCCCTTTGCGCTCCCCCTCCTCTGTTTCCCCTCTGATTCTGGCCTAAAAAAGACCTCAGAAGTGCGCCTAGATCTTCGTTGGCTCTATTCGGTGGGGTAAATATGACCCTATTCTGATTGGACATGGACGGTTGTTCTGCCAACTCTTCCTCCTCACTATTCGTGTAAAAGTCCAGTTGTAGGGAGTTCTCCTAGTCTGCCTACATCCGCCCGCTGAAAATTCTGAAAGTGTGGCTGTTCAGTACTAGTCTGATAATATTTATCCTCAACGTAGGGGAACGCCCACTCGTGTGTGAAACGGTCTAAATTGCGTTTGAGACCCTTAATCTTCTGGTTCACCATATAGGTTTTATAATACGCGAGGTCACTTTGAATGCGAGATAGTTGTTCCTTAGCATCACTAATTGTAGTGTCCCTCTTGATGGTTTCCACTAGTTCAAGGATCTCTTTTAACAGTTCCTCGCTGAGTCTCTTAGCCGTGTTTATAATCAAAATAAGCCAGTCACGAGTGCACTTATTAGCTATATAGCTCCAGTCCACCCGAAACAAAAGGAACAGTGTTTACCGGTGGTCACCACCTATGACCCTCTGTCCACCAAAATCAGGCAGATAATAAGAAAACACTGGTCGTTGTTGGACACTGGGGAGAAAAAGATGCCTCCCCTAGGTTTGCCTTTAGAAGGGCACCCAACCTAAAAGATAGGTTGGTCCACACTCGCCCGATTCAGCAGAAAAAGGAGTCAGGCATACGAACGGGACATTATCCATGTGGTTGTTGCTCAGTTTGTGACCTAACGGAGGTTACCAAGAGCATCCATCTCACAAGTGGGAGACTGTGGTATCTAAACAAATGTAGTAATTGCAATACTACACATGTAATTTACAGACTGACGTGCACATGCGGATTGCATTACATTGGACTCACATCACGCAAAGTGAAGGTGCAAATACAAGAGCATTTGAGCACCCTCAAAGCAGGGAAATTGACCACCCGCCTTGTTCAGCACTTTCGGAAAGAAAAACATAATTACAGGGATCTGAAATGGACTGTGTTTGAGAGGGTAGTGGGCGACACACAAAACATTGATGATATCTTGCCAAGAAAAGAGGCGCATTGGATTTTCACAGAGAAGGTGGACCAAATTGGCCTGAATGATTCCATTGAATGGAACAAAGTGGGTAAAAAATAGGGTCGCCTATGAGCTTTGTAGATGTGTCCTGTAAGTGCATGGTTAAGTGCATCTTTGGGTAATCCTTTACATTTTGACATCAATCAGTGTGCAGAACTTTTCGTTTTGACATCAGTAAGTGTGCAGAACAGTTCCAACATGGCCCCGTTTATATGGGTGTATGCGTGATAGTATGGGTCTCTCCACTATGACGTATTCAGCACAGCTTAGATTGAGAAAGGAATACAAATGAAAATTTCCTCTGCAAGGCTTTCATTGAAAGGTTTTTATAAATTTTACAAAATAATGATTGGGTCCCAATTCCCTAAACGCCCCTTTTTTAAGAAAGGTAGTGTATTCTAATAGTAGCCCATGTACAGAATACCAATTCAAAATGGCCGCGGGTTTGCTAGGATATAGTTGGCGGTTTTTAGATGGACACCGGGAGTTTACTTCCGGGTCACGTGTTTCCTCCTCCTTTCAAAAGCCAAACATTGGTGTGCTCCGAACACTATCGGGATGGAGCACAAAGTTGAGGCTGCCCGCGTGAGCGGTAAGAGGGATCCAGATTACTGGGGCGGCCGTGCTCGCTGTGAGAGAGCAAGCACGGAGGTCCTTTTTAAACTGCAATTGCTGCCTTGGGGGGGTCAATTGATATAACGGACGCCCAGGTTGACGGGAGAATAGTTCCTTTCACCCTTTGACAGGCAGGAGAAGGGGAGTATGAGTAAATGGAGGGTGACTGATTACGAGATGGCGCAAATAGTATGCGCACGGCACAATGGCTTTTGAGACCCCATTTGATAACCAGTACAAGGGGAGTGAGTGTGAATAAGGGGACTGGCTATGAGGTGGTTTGAGGAGTGTGCACACGTGATATGGACAGTGCGACTCTGTTTCTCTACCCTTTACATGTAATACACATATGTCTACAGGTTGATATTTGACGACCGCAGTCATCAGTGGGATACGCGACCAATAGGTGCGGGATCCTCATAGTGGTGGTGTACAGGTACGAGAGATGACAGCAACCACTCAGTAAATATGCAATTTTAAGGAGTTGGCTTAAATTAATTTTTGGGCGCATTTTGAAGCCATGGCTTCATTTATTTATGGTTGGCACGTTCTTCTCTTTGAGTTTCGTCAATAACCACAGGTTCGGTGTGATGTACCAGTGAGGTGAAGACTGGTCCCCCAGCCCTGATGAAGTTGCCATAAATAAATTTGCAACGAAACATGTTGGCCTTTCGTCTTTGAAAAGGGCCAAATACATGCCATTTTTTAATCTGAGGACACTCACGGCATCAAATAAAATTATGTTTTCGCAAGTGAGTTATACCTCATTTTAACTTAGAGAACTGAATCTCTCTTTTTCACAATGGGGGCCAGTGGGTTCTGAATGACACAAGCACTTACAGTGCATCTGTACACATTTTTCATTGTCTTTCTTTCTTTGGTTTCCTCACTTCTGAGAAATTTGGACAAGCTTTTTTCCTTTGTGGTCATGAAAATCACCGATGATGATAACGTCGGCAAACTGGTGAGTACCAACCAGCAGCTCCCCTGGTGACGCTTACGTGAGGTACTTTCTGACCTTTCACTCATTTTTTTCACCAACAATTCTTTCACCAATCTTTCATATATTTTTTCTTTTGACACTTGAAATGTAATGTGGTGTATTGACGAACTTTGAAATTGAACAATTGGACTAATAGGTGAATGGTAATGAGTCCGTCCCGTGAGGGAAGTTTAATGTTTTGAAACTCCCCCTGTGTGCCAAAAAAGATCACTGTTCATATCTAATCAGGTCTTTTGGGTTCATAAACGGTCTCAGGTATGCCTGCTTACTGAAAGAAGGGAAAGTTCCACTGTTGACCAAGAACTATTGACCAATATCATTGATAAACATCAACTGTAAAATTTATGCTAAGATACTCACTAACAGAATTCAACAGTACATGCCGAAATGTACTCACTCCTCTCAAGTGGGCTTCCTAAAAAAACAACTTTCCAGTGATAACACTAGGCTACTTTGTCATGTGATAGATAAAGCCTAAATAATAACAGCACCAACAGTTGCTATCACATTAGATGCTGAGAAGGAGTTCAACAAAGTGAAGTGGAATTACCTTGCAGCAGCACTACGAAAATTCAATCCGAGCACCATCTTTATTGAAATGGTCATGGCCCTATATACCAACCCAACCGACAGAGTCCGAGCCGGTGGCTTCCTCACACAATCCTTTCCACTGAGCCAAGGTGCACAACAATGTTGCCCACTATCTCCCTCTCTACTCCTCGTAGAGCTTGAACCACTCCTAGCAAATATTAGGTACAACAAGGGTATCGCTGGAGTTAGATTCGGTAACACAACTGTTACAGTAGCAGCTTACGCAGATCATATTTTGATATTAACGGAAAAAGCAGACAAAACTATTCCCCAAATAATGAACTCCATATCCAATTTCACCAAAGCCTCAGGCTATACCCTCAATAAAGATAAATTGGAAGTGATTTTATTAAACAACATGGGCTCCAGAGACCTGTTGGGAAACTCTTGTCTGGCTTGGCAACCAAACCATATTAATTATCTTGGTCTCAAATTCTCTAACAGCATAGTCAACTCACTCAAGCACAACGAAACCCTGACCCTTAGGAAAGTATTAAGTCTATTAGAGTGTTGGTCTCCAAAGTTTTTAACATGGTGGGGAAGGATAGAAACTGTGAAAATGATGATCACACTGATCATAAATTATCTAATTAGCATGTTACCACTGTAGCCCTCCAAAGAATTTCTGAAACAAATTGACAATCTCACTTACAAATTCCTATGGCAAGGGAAGAAACCGAGAATATCATTGAAAAAGCTCAGACTTCCCAAGGACATGGGTGGTGTCAATCTTCCCAACTTCAAAGTTATGAAACTGCTTTCCTATTTAAACAAGGTCCCTATTGGTTAACACAGAGGACGGGCTATACACCAGTATGGTTAGATCTTGAAACAGTCATTTTACCTAATGGAAACCTCACATCATTCATCTCAATGGGTAAAGTAGCCCTTCCGCACTCAAAATATATTCTAAATAACACAAAAGAAGCCATACTAAAAATTGACTCTCTACTAGAAAATAGGTTACGCTCTTCCAATCTAGCATCCTTATGGAACAATCCCAGGATCAATTTAGAAGGTTCCCCGATCCAATGGGAGGAATGGGCTTCACATGTCATTTTCACCATCAATCAACTAGGCTCAAACAAATTCCCACTAACATTTGAGAACCTACTGCACACATATTCCCTAACTGATTTGGATTTCTACAAATTCTTAAAACTTAAAACCTGCATCTGGAAACTAGAGTACACCGATAATACACCGTTGTTACCCCAATTCGTCGAATTAACTAGTTCAAGCGAGGCACGAAGTCTCAAGAATCTATAAATATCTATCACCAACATCCCTTAAACCCATGGAAACTATGCAGGACAAATGGAAAGAAGATGGCCTAAGAATTGGGAATAATAAGCAGTGGTCTAAATATTAAAGTCCCCATATTTGTATAAGATCACCCCAGTCCTGGCTCAAACTAAATTTATGTTGATAAATAGGACCTTCTGGACCCCTTCCCGCCTACACAAACTAAAACTCAGAAACACACCCACATAGTGGAATTGCAATCACGCACACATGTTCTTCTGCTGCCCATCCCTAAGAACTTACTGGGACAATATTTTAGAATTTATTAGCAACCTATTTCGCTTTCACCCTTGTAGAGACTTTTCCTTCCTACTCACAGGTCCACTAGACCCAAACCTAAACAAAGAAGAGGACAGACACTTCTTGGATCTCCTGCTTACACTAGCGTGTACACTCATCCTTAACAACTGGAAAAACACAGGTGCAATCTCTTATAAAGCCTGGATAAACTGGACCTCTTTCATTAGGGTGGCAATCACATTTCACTACAGACCACACCCTGGAAAGTGAGAACAAGAGCAATTTGGTCCACGTTAGACAAATTTATGGCCAACGCAAAACCCCGTACACAAATCGCACTCCGAACCAACATGTGTCTGTCTAAAAGCAACTACCATGATCCATCAAGGGACACCTATCAAGATTTCCCACAACACTCGCATCCTCAGTGGTCACTCCTACTAGACTCAGTAATTCGTTTTGCCAGTCATGTTATGTTAAGTTTCATTCTGTTGTATGCTCATAATTTGATATAGTGTAAACAGTCAAATATGTCATATTTGTTATAATCAGTAAAATGAACTCATCACAATGATTGAAGGCAAATTTGTAAGTATGTCCATACCAAGCACAAATGGAATGATGTTTTATCCCACATATGTTCTTATTTTGCTTTCCCCTTACTGCCTATGTTATAAAAGACAATAAAGGTTTTTGAAATAAGAAAATTGTAAAGGAGGGTGAGCTGCTGCAGAGAGTGAGATTGACGTCACAGTGTGTTGCACTGTGGTTGGTGTAAGGTCGAGCTGGGATTGGTTGACTACGTCATAAACTCAAGCTGTTATTGGTTAAGATAGCCGAACAAGTGAATTGTGGGAGAAATTAATTTCCTGGATTTTACGGAAAACATTTGTGAACACAGAATTTGATAATTAAAATGAAATTTTTAAAGCATTATAGAGAATGGTAAAGAAAGATGAGACTATATCTGTTAGAGCAAAGGTAGAAGCACCACCTCAGGGTATACCAGGACACACTATCATGATGGACCATGGATTACATCCATGTTTGTGGCTTGAGTTTTGGCACAAACTTACAGCAGAAGACAAGGGTTTACAGTTTCCTCATTATGGGACATTCAATTTGCGAATTTTTGAGAATTTAAGGAGGAAAATGTATGAAATGAAACCTCCTCCAAGACCCACCGTATTTGAAGCATTAAATACATGGGAATACATGGCACATCAGAAAGAGAAGTATCAAGGTAGATATAGGAGAACAATGGATGATTACGCAGAAGCTAGATGAGTTGCACAACAGAAAAGGTGGTGAGCAGACATTGCACATGGTACAAGATTATATCCTGTGTTAGAGGTTGAAGGAGATGACAAGGGAAAGAGAAAGTGAAAAAGAAACAAACAGGGATAGAAAAGAATGACACTGGGAAACTAGGTGAAGAGAGAGACATAGATGATGAACTTTTAGATGATTTATTGATAAATCGTCCACCACCTTACAATGAGATTCAGAGTGAGGGTTTGATGAACGCTAGTACAGCTGAGATTCCGGATGCACCTTTAATTCATGACATATCTAAAGAACATGCACTTGTTACTCATGTAAAGGGTGGACAGAATTTATGACTACAATTGACTCTAATGTTCCAGATGCTCTAACTGTTCCAGTTACTATTGGACCTGTTGTATCTCTTTACAAATCTGGGTTACAGGTAAATACTGTTCATAATTTGACTGTACCTATGAGAGTAAATACAGCACAAGCTAATCCAGTAGAATTGATGACAAGATCATTGCCTCAGACACCTATGGTTCCAATTCGAAGCGATACTGCTACAGAAGCCAGAAATGTAGTCAACATTCTAGGTCAGACTCAATGTGACCAGACGAGCAGAATGTTTCAGAGGTGTCCACCTTTTAATTGCCCCAGACTGAGTGGACCTGCTGAAATTACTTATCTGACATGATCATGACAATGGCAAGTACAGTTCCAATTACATCTGCATTAAATATGTATCCTGGAACAAATGCAAATTTGAGCAATGGAGGATTTAATTTAAATACTCCAAGAGAGCAACCAGGATTTACTTCTCAAGAATTTGAGGAATGGCTTAAAGGATATAGTACTCCGATTAATTCTCAAAATGTTGAGAATGCCTGAGTTTCAGCTCCAGTCTCGAGTTAAGATCCAGTTCCAATACAAGCTCCTGGTTTTTTTCAGCTCCAACTTCGATTTCAGTTCCAAGTTCGATTCATAATCCAGTTCACGGAAAAAGAAAGCCAATTGATGTGAGTAGGCTAAAAGTGGAACTGGAAGAAATTATCTTAGGAACAATTAGTCCTTCACGATTAGATACATATTAGGATAAGGAACTATTGTTTCTCTGTAAAGACATTACACAACAAGCAAGATTAACACATGAGAAATTGATTGAATTTGCTCAAAAATATGATGTAGATATTCAAAAGTCAAAGGTTTTACAGAGATCATACATGTTAGACTTTAGTGACAAATACATTGTGAATTTGAGAACTCCTGGAATGAAGTTGCAGATTAAAGAGCTGATGACATTGATCGAGAAATGGAGTGAGAGAGAAAAGTGGATAGACAGATGGTCAAAAAAGAAAGAAATAAAGAGTTAGGGTGCAGTCAACACCTGATGCCCTAGATGGAAATATAGGAGAAATACGGGTGCTCCTGAAGAGAGAAGTATCTGGTGGAGGTTGTGTTCATGTACCATGAACAAGGCCTAATATTTTGCTATTTACAAATGATTTCCCGATATGGAGAGAAAATCCAGTAAAATGGAACAGACACATTGAAAGATTTGTAAAAACTTTGAAAGTTTTGTGGATTGATTTGAATACTCTGTTTCACATTGTGGTACCAGGTGATTTGTGGGCCGTATGTAAAGTTACTGTGGATTGGCCTGAGACAGAACCAGAGAGGGATCCTAGAACAGGAGCACTATCTCCAGTGGTATTGAAGAAATACCAGCAGGTGATAAATCACTTAAAGACTAAAATTTCCCCTAAAGAGACTTATTGGCACTAGATTGAAAGAACAACTCAGGAACTAAAAGAGACAGTACATGCCTAATATTAGAGATTGATACAGGCTTTCAAACAATATAGTGGCTTGGATAATGTCGCTCGCTGAAAAGCATATGGGACATTTTGTTTACAGATTTGTGCATGGTATGAGACCTGAGATTTCTAACATGATTCGACAGCAATTGCTTTGTTGGCAAATCAAACCATTAGATGAGATTTCGCATTATGCAAAATATTGTGGGGATGAGATTGAGATGAAACACAAGAAGTTTAAGGAAAAGTTGATGGTTGCTCAGATAAGAGCAATGCAGAAAGGTCAGAATCAGATGGGTTTTGACAACATCTCTCCAGTACAGGGAAACTATAATCAAGTTCTGATGATGCAGGGTGTAAATGGTTTACAGCAACAGAATTTTCAGCCACAAGGTAGAGGTTGTGGTAATCCAGTAGATCCAAGAACTGGTGTGGATGTTTTGCTTTTGAAAAATTGAATCCATGTCATGCTTGCGGAAAACTTTTTAACAATGGAAACGAGAGTGTAAGTCAATTGTGAATAATATAGGGAATCAGATGCAGAATGTAGAATATGCATAGTCTCAAGGAAATAACATGACACAGACTCAACAGGCACAAGGTCAGAGAATGCAAAATCCTAATGTATCTCAGTCAATGCAAATGCTCCATGCTCAGATGTTTCAACAAAATGTACAGATGTAAAGGTATAATAAAATCTGAATCAACAGTTAAACAGAAACTCTTTCCAGAACCAGAATGTATCACAACAGTATTTTATTCAGTTAGATGATTTTGACCAGGACCCATCAGCCTGATGGTGCCTGAGGGGGGAGGAAGACTGCGTACTTGGCACAACCTTAGAGGTAGACCAAAGTGGTCCCTATGTGGATGGAGAAGTGAATGGGAATAATGTCTCATTCCTTGTCGACACTGGTGCTACCCACTCTACTGTAAGAACAGCAGAGGTTCCCAACCTACACCTCTTGGGAGAAAGTATCCAAGTTTTAGGAGTCACAAACAAAAAGTTGTCCTCCTCAATTTCAGAACATGTCTCAGTTAAAATAGGATCCTTTGAGGATCGACATCGATTTGTGGTGTGTGATACAAGTGCAGAGAATCTGCTTGGATGTGACTTACTATGTAAGTTGAATTATTCCATTTACTGCATGACAAGAGCTATTGGGTTTCACACAAATGATGAAGATGTTTTTAAACATGCTCAACAGAAAACCGTCTTGGGAAAGTATCCTTTATTGACGAGTGAGGACTTGCCTATTGAATTGCGATGCACAGTGTTACCTGAAGTCTGGGACTTTACAAGTAAGGCTATCAGACTAATCAAAGGTGTTAAACCAGGCCGAATCACGGTTAAACCAAATGCAGAATCTCCAAGAATCCCATAATACAATTTGACTCCAGATACTGTTGCCAGAATTTCTCCTGAGATCGACTCCTGTGATCCCATTATGGGCTTACAGAAGCCAAATGGCAAGTATGTTATTGTGCAGGATTTACGTAGGGTGAATTTGATTGTTGTTCCATGTTGTCCAGTGGTACCGAATACAGCTGTGATATTGTTCCAAATTCCATGTGAAGTAGGATAGTTTTCCGTTATCGACTTCTGTCCGACATTTTTCTCAATTCCATTGCATGCGGATAGCCAGTATCTCTTTGCTTTCCATTTCAGCAGTCGTGTTTTGGGATGGTGCAGAGTCCCACAAGGGTATACAGAAAGTCCCTCAATCTTTAACCAGATACTTAAAAAGAATCTTGAGTCAGTGCTACTGCAGCACATTGACAATCTACTGGTGGCGTCAAATGCAAAAGAAGCTTGCAGGATTGATACTATTGCACTTCTAAATCACTTGGCAGAGAACCAACATAAAGTATCCCCGACCAAGTTACAGTTTTGCTAAACAGAAGTCTTGTATTTAGAACATCACATTGAGAAAGGAGCAAGAAAAGTGTCACAGTAAAGGATTACAGTGATTCTTAACATGAATCCACCGACTACCCAAAAGGACGTCTGCATGTTTTTAGGAATGGTGGGCTATTGTTGGCAGTGGATTCCGAATTTTTCATTGACAGCAAAACCTCTTCAGAGGTTGACATACAAAGACGTATCTGATCCTGTACCTTGGGATGGCAGTTGTATGGCAGCTTTCACCGTGCTGCGAAAATGCCTTTGTAGGGTACCAGCATTGGGAATGCCTGATAGCAATAAATGCTTTGTGTTGTTTTGCAGTGAAAGAGAAGGCTGCACTCTTTCATTGTTGACAAAGATGCATGGAAGCAATCGCAAACCGATCTCCTAATTTTTGGTGACTATTGACCCTGTTGCTGCTACATTGCCTGGATGCTTGAAAGCCGTTGCATCGGCATGTGTGAATCTTGAACAGTGGGAAAGTATAGTCATGGGACATCCATTGACTGTATTTGTGCCCCATTCAGTGGAGATTTGTACTCGTGCTCAGTATCTGGCAAATGGTAATTTGACTAAGTATGAACAGATCTTGCTTGGTGCAGAAAACGTGATGCTAAACAGATGCCTGATTTTGAACATAGGTACTTTGATACCATTGCCTGGAAATGAGAACATGACTGATGAAGTTGAACATGATTGCTTGGATGTGACTGAATTATGTACCAAACCGCATCCTGATATTTTGGATGAACCATTGCATGAATCTGATCATGTGTTGTTTGTTGATGGATCCTGTTTGAGAGACAGTGAAGGAAATCTGAAAGCTGCTTACACTGTATGTACAGTTGAAGGTGTTGTGGAAGCATCGTGGTTGCAAGGAGTGCATTCTGCCTAGGTTGCGGAACTTGTCACCTTGACACGGGCTTACAGCACTTCAGAGCAACTCAGAGTTACAATTTGCAGTGATAGTCAGTACGGCTTTGGAGTAGTACATGACTTCGGGCAATTGTGGTCACAGCGTGAGTTAATGACATCCTCTAGTCTACCAATACGAAATGGAGAGTGCATGAAAAATCTTTTGCGGTCCCTACAATTGCCTGCGGAAACTGCAGTTGTGAAGTGTGTTGCTCATAGGCAGGGCACTGACTATGTCACTGTTGAAAATCGATATGCAGATGAAATTTCAAAGTATTTTGTATTAAGTGTGCATACTTTTAATGTTGAAATCTTGAAAAAAACATCAGAAATCACAGATTGCAATTAATTTTTGTCAGCAGTAGATACCTGGGACAAGGTGAGGAAACTGCAAGAGGAAGTGACAGAAACTGAACAACAAGGCTGGGTGCAAGCAGGATGTAACAAAAGAGAAGTTGATGTTAGGGTTTACACTGATGGCAGACCTGCATTGCCTGACAGTTTATTACCACATATGGCGAGACATTACCATGGTCCTGCACATGTGGGGCGAGGTGCAATGATGCGCCTTTTCCAACAAGTGTTGTTTAATCCTAGATGCAGAGTGACTGCAGAGACATTGTGTCACAGGTGTGTAGTGTGTCAGCAGCAAAACCCTGGAAGAAAAACACAGATTGTCCTGAGTCACGTTGGTAAATCTGCAGGTCCCTTCAACCAGATGCAAATAGACTTCATTGAAATGACCATTTGCAACAATCTGGATACGTTTTGGCCATTTTGGTATTTTTAAAAAATGGGTTGAAGCTTATCCGACATGCAGGAATGACAGCTTGACTGTGGCAATCATTGTTAAGGGAATTGATTCTGAGGTTCGGATTTCCGACTTCTATTGAGTCAGATCGAGGAACTCATTTTAATAATGAAAATGTTGTGTGCGGCACTACTGTTTGAGCAGACGCTCCATTGCAGTTACTATCCAGAAGCTTCTGGCTTGGTGAAGCAAGTTAATGGCACAGTGAAATCCAGACTGGTGAAGGTGTGCACTTCCACGTCTCTGAAATGGGCAGATGCACTGCCTCTTGTGCTGATGAGTTTGAGAAGTACACCAGACACTAGGACAGGATTGTCGATGCATGAAGTAATTATGGACCGAGTGATGAGACTGCCAGCTGTTCCTGCTAATGTACTCGTGAATAGAACGATTACCTTATTTTGAATTTCTGCAAGGGACTGGCTGATGTGGTACGTTCTGTGTCTCACCAGGTTGGCGAAGCTGCTTTTGCGGTTCAAGAGGAGCAGTGCCATGACCTTAGTCCTGGTGACTGGGCAATGGTGAAAAAACAAGTGGGTAAAACATGTCTGGAACCGCGCTGCAAAGGGCCTTTCCAGGTGATCTTAGTCACCAACACTGCTGTGAAGTGTTGAAGTCTCCCGAACTGAGTACACGCAAGTCACACTCGCAGAGTCCCATGTCCCCTTGATGATACAACAGCACCTGTTCATGATATACCGGTGGTTACAGCGAGACAAAGGGTTCAGGTTAGTCAAGAGGTTGGGGACTAGCAGCGTGCTAGGACAGGCCTTGTTTGTCCTTGGGGGGGAGTCAAAAGAGTCAACTGTAGATACCGAAGGGTCTAAGCAAACAAAGTTGACTGCAAGAGATACAGACTCTAGCGAAGGCCCTAGTGCAGCAAGAAAGTGAGTAGTACCTGGAAACTGTTGGCCCAGAAGAGGTGTAATTCTGAGTCGTTGCCTGATAACAGGATGAGTACCACCAACTGTTCCGAAAGTTCTGAGCAGTCTGAACAAAGTGATACTGATGATGAGCAAATAGCTGTGAGAAGTTTGAAAAGAGCAAGAGCACCCAGTCAAAAGTACTCTTCTCCTGAATGGACGTATCTGGCAGCAAATGAATGAGAACGTGAGTTTATTACCCGCTGTATTAACAATACAAATCCACATGAACCTCCTTGAAGCGAACTTTGTTGTTGGTCTGAATTTCAACATTGGTGTACCAATCAAAGGACTGACGCAATTTTCTTTATATATACTTATCAATTAACTAGATATGAGAATCTTTCCACATTGAAGGAAGCTGCTGAACTGTGCCTTGATATATTTTTTGTGCCGGACTTTGCCAAATTGCTCAAACCACTGCTGCTATTTTTGATTTTTTTCTAGTTAGACAATCTGAATTTTGAGAAGCTATGGGGTCCAACACTGGAATCTCTCTTATAGGGAAATGTGTATATACTGGAATCTTTTATATTATTTCTCTGATATTACATGTTTTGCTTATCGTTTTAAATTTGTCACACTATATTCCTGGAAAAGTTTCTAAACTTGCAATTTCTTCTGAAACTGCAAAGATTAAGGACATTGATTTTATCACTTTGCATGCTAAAGCTTTACATAGTGATGTAACAAACTGGTTTGTCAGCAAATGTATATACAAGATTACCAAGTGAATAAGTTAATACCATGAATGTTGGTAATTGCTACGTATGTAGGCAAATTCCTTCATCAGTTGTTGAAGGCGTGACCTATCATAGCTTGCCTTTGACATATGGAATTTCATGCAGTGTATTTACTTGCTTGTTCTATGGTAATGGTCAATTACAGTATTATTATTATAATCAAGATCGGATCTTTTCTGAACTTCCGGTGTCAAAATGCTTAAATCCACATTATGAAGCTTCAAACGCTGAAACTATGGGCTATATATTTAGGCCGACTCAAACTTTGGACATGGCTTATGCAATTAGAAATAACCTAACATGTAAATTAATGACAGCTGAGAAATGTTTTATAAACTTAGTAGAAAGTAGACGAGATAATATAACTAAACATACTAATGCATTGCCAAAATTAACTCCTTGGAAACTACCGCAGGAAGAAAATAAAATATTAGAAGGGATGGCTTCATTAGCTTTAGACTGGAAACATAAAGGTAAACTTTTTATATATAGAAAGAGACCAAATATGAACTCGATTTTTGTAGGTTCTAGTGAATGTGAACATACTTTTGAAATGTATGAGAATTGGGGAAGATACTTAGAGGGTGTTTATCCCATCTTTCCTGGAGTGTATCATATTTGTTGAAAGGATGCTTTTTATAGATTACCGAGGAGTTTGTATGGAAGTTGTAATATGGGAATAGTTTTTCTAAAAAAGTATCATGTTAAAGATTTTGAAAGAGAAAACAAATTTGAGAACGTGAGAATGAAGAGAGGTGCAAGTGCAAGTGAGATAGTAGGTGATATTTTGGGAGTTTTAATACCTTGAGTAGGAGTATCATTAAACTCACATAGAAATTAGACAACTTTCTACTATAGTTGATAAATTAGCCGCCAGTACAGCTGGGGGATTTTCTGTTGTAGATGTAGAAATAATTTCAATAAGATCGATGGTGATTCACAATCGACTTGCCCTTGATATTCTTCTCGCAAAGGAGGGCGAAGTCTGTCAATTATTAAAAGTACAACATTGTTGCACCTATATACCAGACAAGAACAGGGACTTAAAGAGTTACATCAAAAACATTGCTGATTTAAATGAGGACTTGAGAGATTTAAAAGCAGAAGGTGCATGTGAAACAATAGGTAAGGGATTGTCAACTGTTAGCAACTTAAAATAGATTGGTCATTTCCATCTTGAGACCTTTAGTGGCAATCTCTTTGTGCATAATGCTGATGATATTATCTATCAAATTTTGAAAATACCAAAAAGACAAACAGGGAGTGAAAGGAGCAAGAACTGATCTTGAAATAGAAAATGAACAATGTAGTACTATGACAAAATGAAAATCTTAGAATAGAGTAGAAGAAAGAGGTTAAAGAAAACAAGCCCATAACCTGTAATGAGATCTGATGAGTAGATATTGTGATGGCTTGATACGCCATCAGAGGGGGGGCTTGATAGCGCTAATATTTCAAAATTACTTTGCATGACACTTTTACCGATTTAGACACAAAAACCTGAATGTGCACATTGCACAAGCTGAACGAAGTGATACAGCAATAGAGACAAGTGAAGTAACAGCACCGTAAATGCATGCGTGAAAGAGTTAGAAAAGGAGAAAATACATTGCTAAATACTTATAATGCTTATTAATAGATTTTAATAACAAGATTTCTCATGAAATGTTGTTATACTATTCATATACTGATGAAAACTAATGAATCTGATGATGAGGCCTAACAGTTCTATTGCCTTTCATTGCAAATGCTTTATAAGTAGACTGTGGTGCAATTATGTTTTAAAATTTGTTAGGAAATTGAAACTTTCAGATGTGATAGTAGAGACCCTAATGATTATAAAAATTTGGAAACAATTTTAGTATAATGGTTTTTTAAGAATAATGTACATGTATCGATGTTTAAAATTGTGGCAGTAGGCCATAGCTAAAATTTGACAATTTTGTGTAATAATACATTAGTGAAACGATTAAAATTTTCCTCTTATTATGAAATGATGATTTGATGCATAATATTTGATTCCAATTAAGTTAAATTCACTTCAGGGTGATGTATGCATTTTAGGCTTTAAAATGTGTTCTTTCTTGTACAGCAATTCACTCTTAGAAAGCATAATTATTCATTGGTATTTCTGCAAATGTTGCATTATTTGTTCTGTGTATGTTTCCTCTTATATACAAATAACATTCTTTCAAAGTTTACTGTGAGATGGCTCGGTGGGAAAATCAACTCTAGCCCGATGCCATAGTCTATTACATTGTATATTTCTTACTCTTGACAAACCTGTGAGGCCCGCAAAGCCAAGTTGTTCACATAAAGTGCTTGGGAAAGAATACTGGAGTAACTACAATGTATTTGGTGACTACTTACGTAAACTAATCATACGATGAACTGACTAGTGGAGTGACACCACATCATTAAGGTGTCATAAGGACTATATAAGACAAAACCCCAACTGAAGGGCAACGTCATTATTTTCTTTTCCTCTCAATGCTAGAACTTTCGCAATACAATTTTTCTTTTTATGGGACCCAACTCATCATACTTTTGATTTTATTATTTTATCATAACACCATAATTTTTCCCTATCTTGGACTGCGTTTTTGATGATGCTGCTGGCGTTATGCACTTGACTTGGAATCCTTCTTTGCCGAACTAATTGATTTTGCCTTATTTCCCCTTGTTGCCCATGCTCATGGACTCGCCCTTAGAGGACTTTAAAATGATTCGTTTTTACCCCTTTGCTTTAAATTTTTAGATGCTGTTAAAAAGGACTGAACAATCCTTCTGCCTTTAATGGTGGTAGGAATCTGTAACCTTGTATCTGATGTTTATTTTAAACCATCCTCTTTGGACTTGAACTTCTGACTAAATGCATAGTCTTGCACTACATGCTTTAATATTCTTGACTGAGATGCTTAAGAAATTGCTTATCTGTATTGATTTTGGAACATTTATACAATAACTGAAGTATCTAATTAACCTGAGTCTATTATTGTGTCCTGATGTTCTTTATTTGAAACTGAGCTAAAATTACTCTTTTGATCTAAATGCGTTGCAGGGAGAATCAGTGAATCTTTTTGGAATATCAGGTACTGCTTCTTCTTTTATTCTGCATTGCTATAGCAGCACTTCTAGTTTGTATCATTCTGGTTAGGCTAAATTTCTTTAGAAGACTGGTCCTCCCAATAGCGATACTTTATTTTTACAGTATGGTTCTGAGAGGAGTGTATTTGAACCTTATTTCAAACTTGTGAGTTAGCCACCAATTAATGGTCCTCTTTGGGTGGCTAATGTTGTGTTTTTGGACATCCTAATTCCTACCCCTCCTATCGGCAGTGAAAATTTCATCAGAGGACCATTTGCTTCTGTGGTAAGAGTAATGCTGTGAATCGTCCAACTGTAGGTGTCCCAGTACAGTTAGAGGGACAAATAAGTAAGTAGTGAATTGAAAGTTAAAAGTAAAATATTTATACCGCTCACGCTGGATCAGCGCTTGCAGCCAGGGGCTTGTAAATCTCCAAATTCCAGTTCCAATGGAAAAGAACAGGAACAACACTCCAAGCAGTGTGCAAAATTATTTCTTCCAGATTGAAAACAAAGCGTCAACGCATTTTGGCTTCTATAGCCTTTGTCATGACGCTGACATAATTCCTCCACTCCAGTTTAAATAAATATAATTGTATCAAACAGAAATGATGGACTCATTGCAGTCTCAAAGTTTAAGCACCATTTTAGACTGTGCAACAATGCTTATTGATTTCATGTTGGAAGGGGTATGTTTTTCTTATGTTTCTCATAAATGGGGGAGCTATGAAGATGTTAGAAGAGCACTCTTTAACTTACAGCATTATTCTGAGATCCATGTATATATCTATATATACCCAAACCAACCTTACCACCTTATGCCCCTACCCACCCCTAAACCCTAAAAAACCCTTGCCATCCTATGCCCCTACCCACCCTTATATCCTAAAAATTCTTTTACCACCTATGCCCTTACCCACCCAAAACCCGAAAAAATACCCTTATCATCCTATACTCCTACCCACACCAAACCCGAAATACTCTTAACACCATATGCCCCTTCCCGTCCCTAAACCCCAAAATATATATATATGATATGATATATATGAATGACTCATATCTAGGCATGATGGGACTAGTAGTCCGTTTTGGGTTACGAATAATAACATGGAGGCTAATATTTGTGTCTGACTCTGCAACATACACACTTCGTATTTCTAGCCTCTCAGTGTACATATTAGCCTAATGCGAGATTGCCATAATTCATCTTAGCATGTTTATGGGAGCGATATACATCGGAATTTCTAGGTATTGTCATGTCGAAGTGCAGCTTCAACAAGGGTCAAAGAGCAAGTTCAGCAGTAATGTCACCGGCAGCTTTGTCTAAACTCAATATAAAAGTCGCCTCATATATATGTTATTAAGTATGTACACAGCACACTTTCATTTTATCTTCATTTTTAGCAAATGAAGGGGCATATTAGCAAGACCGGCGATAAAATTATCGCTGTTTTAGCGGCAGGAAACTGCCGCTAAAAGAAGCCCAGGTTAGATGTGCAGGACATCTAACCTGGGCTTCTATTGAATTCCTATAACGCATGTTACAAGCCCATTATCGCCGCTTTAGCGACAGATTTCCTGCCGCTAAAACGGCGATAATTTTATCGCCGGTCTTGCTAATATGCCTCGTAGTTTTAGCTTATTCGGGCATTTTTTCCTGAAGTGGTTAGCGTCGTATTTTGGAGTACATTTAAACACACTGTTGTGTTTGTTAGTATCAGCCCTACCCATAGGCAGGTAACATGTGTTTTTCCGTGTACTGTTTATGAGGCTCGAGTGTTTCATTAGTGGCAATACAGGCTATTTTTGCACTACGCATTTATTTTGCACTATAAAATGGTGCATTTCGCATGGATATCTTTTTTAACAACAAGCATGCTTTATTAGCCATAAGCTTTTAATATAATGATATTCACTGAGCATTTTGATACGTGTAAAATGTTACACTGTACCACGAAATAACTTTTGTGTATGTTTAGCAATTTCTTCTATGCCTATGAGGGGATGGGCTATAAATACTGGCATGTATATCGCTCGCCAGATTGAGAAAGGCTGCTGTGACAGCCGAAACGTTTCTCTTCAGTTGCGGGGTCGAGGAGACCTGAGGAAATAAAGGAAGCCCTATACCAACAGCCTCGAGTGTGTGCCTTCTTCTGATGTGGAGTAGGATTGTGTTTGGATATATATATATATATATATATATATATATATATATATATATATATATATATATATATATATATTGCTGGCTTCGCCTCCTGACATCCAGTTTTCCCCGGAAAGGATGAACACGGACCCAGAATTTGTGGTGCAAAGTGTGTTTATTAGCTGCCCTGCACCTCCGCCATACCGCGTTTCGGCCTCACAAAGGCCTTGATCACATGACGCGTTGCTTAATGCCTTACCCCAATTTAAAGTGCCAAAAATTACGTGCTCACACAGGTGACTGGATCATAGACATGGAAGAATTCCTAAAATCTATTTCATACGAGCACAGAAACTAAAAATACACCATATACAGGTAAAAATGCATTTAGATAAATATATAAATATATATATAAAAATACATAAATGTAAATATATACACGGATATATGGCTCTTAAAATCAATCAATACATTCTTAAATAAGAATTATTAAAAGACATGAAATATGCCGTTGCTTAAGACCTTGTAAACCAGTCATAAATATGCAACAATCCGTGTTTGACCTGTAAATTTAAAACACAATGTAAAATAATTATATATATAATACAAGTGTTAAAAATTATTAAAAGAAGTGTTAATATGATAAAACCAATACTGCACGTAAGTACATATATTTTGTTTCTCATAGGTTACAAAAAACACTCTCTCATTGGTGTCTGGATGGTCTACTCTTTGTTTCTTGCTAATATCAATAATAAAGCCCTAAGTGAGCCTAACATCCCTCCGTGCCATATTTATGATCGAGTGAGAAAGTGCAATGATGTCACCCTATTGAATCCATATGGACTCTGGAAAGTGCTAAGTGCAATATACATACAGATAAAAACCATGTGATAGAGGGGCTGAAATATATAAAAAATCAATAAATATACGTATACCGATATCCAAAACAAGAGAATTCAGATAATATATATATATATATATATATATATATATATATATATATATATATATATATATATATATACAACAGGATGTGGGAGCACACCGCTGACCTCTCAGGCAAGGTTCGCCCCTGGCATTCTGGTAAATGCAGTTTCTTGTAGTTCGCTCCGATATTTTCGAGTGTTTCGCCAAGGTTTGCGCAGATAGTGCTGATCTCTAGACACGTGTTTCTGGTTTATTAACCATCATCAGTAGAGAATACAGTCTTGTATTTTGGGGTTTGCTGAGTAGGCTGCCAAACATTATATCAGGTCCGGTACCTCTCACTGGCGCGCAGGTGCTTCATCCATGAGCTCGTCAGCTCAATGACTCACGGGAGTAATTTAAATAGACAACAGGATGTGGGAGCACACCGCTGACCTCTCAGGCAAGGTTCGCCCCTGGCATTCTGGTAAATGCAGTTTCTTGTAGTTCGGTCCGATATTTTTGAGTGTTTCGCCAAGGTTGGCGCAGATAGTGCTGATCTCTAGACACGTGTTTCTGGTTTATTAACCGTCATCAGTAGAGAATACAGTCTTGTATTTTGGGGTTTGCTGAGTAGGCTGCCAAACATTATATCAGAATGCCAGGGGCGAACCTTGCTGGGAGGTGAAGCGGTGTGCTCCCACCCCTGTTCCTGTTTAAAAGTACTCCCGTGAGTCATTGAGCTGATGAGCTCATGGAAGAAGCACCCGCGCGCCAGTGAGAGGTACTTGACCTGATGAAATGTTTGGCAGCCTACTCAGCAAACCCCAAATTTGAAGTCTGTATTCTCTACTGATGACGGTTAAAGAACGAGAAACACGTGTCTAGAGATCAGCACTATCTGCGCCAACTCTGGCGAAACACTCTGAATGCTGGAGCAAAGCAAGCAACAAGAGACTGCATTTACCAGAATGCCAGAGGCTGAACCTTGCTGGGAGGTGAGCGGTGTGCTCCCACCCCTGTTCCTGTTTAAAAGTACTCCCGTGAGTCATTGAGCTGACGAGCTCATGGAAGAAGCACCCGCGCACCAGTGAGAGGTACTTGACCTGATGCAGTGTTTGGCAGCCTACTCAGCAAACCCCAAATTTGAAGTCTGTATTCTCTACTGATGACGGTTAAAGAACCAGAAACACGTGTCTAGAGATCAGCACTATCTGCGCCAACTCTGGCGAAACACTCTGAATACTAGAGCAAAGCAAGCAACAAGAGACTGCATTTACCAGAATGCCAGGGGCGAACCTTGCTGGGAGGTGAAGCGGTGTGCTCCCACCCCTGTTCCTATATATATATATACTACCTACTGGCAGTCGCCAGTAGGCAGTTATAGTTAGAACCTAGTTTCCATAGGAAAAGCATTTTTGATGTGCTTATAACTTTGGCGTCGTTTGCCGAATCTTTACTGAAATTTTCCAAAAGTTCCTCTTTTCAGGTGAGCTCCTATCCTGAAAGTTTGGGGGTGATTCGTGAAGGGGGCTGATAAAAAGTGGGTCCCAAAATGTGTTTTCTCCATGCAATTTCCATAGGAAACTTTAGACAAGGCTACAGGTCAAACTGCTGAACGGAATTACGCCAAATTTGGCAGGGAGAAAGGTCTTGGTCCAGAAAACACGCTTTTGTTTAAATGGGGTAAGTCAGTTCAGTAGTTTTAGAGAAATATCAAAATTTACAGATATCGATATTTGAGAATTCTGACATCTGATTGGCTGAGGCGTTACGAGCACGAGCGTGCGGCTCATTGGTTGCGAACTGTTGAAACTAGAAAGTGTTGGCAGCCATATTGTGACTGACTTGAAAGGCGTAGGGCGAAACAAAAGAGAAAAATTGTATAAGAGGGTATAGTAGGAACACTGTGGTCTTAGTTTAAGCAGTCTGTACGGTGCAGAGGCAGGGAGTTTGAATGTTGCGTAGGCCGTGGAAATCACGTCCGCAGACGTGGAAATCTCGTCCGCAGAACAACGGTGCGTGGTATTGCGGCAAGGTTGCGTAGGCTCTGGAAATCCCGTCGGGAAAATAACAATGCGCCGTATTGCAGCCTTCCTTTAATATAATGCGCAGTAATGTTTACTTATAATGCGGTGTTCACTTTTATCACGGACAGTGTCACTTTCTTACACGAAAATTAATATTATGTGGGAGGGCGTGTTCTGTTCGTGTGTCTGGAACAAAATTAACGTTTAATTGGCTGAGGTGTTCCAACAACGAGCTCAATGTTCATTGGCTGCGAACCATTGAAAGTAGAAGTGTTGCCAGCCATTTTCTCCCCATCCGCGGAGTAGCAGGGACATCTGATTGGCTGACATGTTCCAAGCAGGACCTTCCCAAGCTTAATGTTCATTGGCTGCGAACCATTGAAAGTAGAAGTGTTGCCAGCCCTTTCCTCCCCGTCGGCGGAGTAGCAGGGACATCTGATTGGCTGACGTGTTCCAAGCAGGAACTTCCCAAGCTTAATGTTCATTGGCTGCGAACCATTGAAAGTAGAAGTGTTGCCAGCCATTTCCTCCCCGTCCGCGGAGTAGCAGGGACATCTGATTGGCTGACGTGTTCCAAGCAGGACCTTCCCAAGCTTAATGTTCATTGGCTGCGAACCATTGAAAGTAGAAGTGTTGCCAGCCATTTCCTCCCCGTCCGCGGAGTAGCAGGGACATCTGATTGGCTGACGTGTTCCAAGCAGGACCTTCCCAAGCTTAATGTTCATTGGCGGCGAACCATTGAAAGTAGAAGTGTTGCCAGCCATTTCCTCCCCGTCCGCGGAGTAGCAGGCACATCTGATTGGCTGACGTGTTCCAAGCAGGACCTTCCCAAGCTTAATGTTCATCGGCTGCGAACCATTGAAAGTACAAGTGTTCCCAGCCATTTCCTCCCGTCCGCGGAGTAGCAGGAACATGTTATTGGCTGACGTGTTCCAAGCAGGACGTTCCCAAGCTTAATGTTCATTGGCTGTAAACCATTGAAAGTAGAAGTGTTGCCAGCCATTCCCTCCCCCTCCGCGGAGCATCAGGGAGATCTGATTGGGTAACGTGTTCCAAGCAGGACCTTCCCAAGCTTAATGTTCATTGACTGTAAACCATTGAAAGTAGAAGTGTTGGCAGCGATTCCCTCCCCCTCTGCGGAACACCATGGACATTTTATTGGCTAAACTGTTCCTAGTACAAGTTTGCTCATTATTGGCTGGGAACGGTTCACTGTTGTGAACCATTTTGTGACGCACTTCAATGGAGTACGGGAAAAGAAAGTAGTAGCGGGGAGGGTAGGAACACTATTAACTCTGTACAGTGGTCACAAGGTGGTGGAGAGGGATTGTGAAGGTAAAAATAGTTTTTATATATTTTAAGGGCCATTTATATAATTGGCGTGGGGTGTACAAATCACGGCAGGGAAAATAACAAAGTGTGTTGCGGTCTTCTTTTTATTAAGTTTGCGGGTGGGATACTTCCCAGGAGTACTGTTTAGTTATAATGTGGTGTTTACTTTTCTAACGGGGAGCTGTGGTTGCGCAGCAAAAATTTCAGTCTAGGTTTGAAATAGTTTTATTAAGCAATTACAAATATACTTTCTTCGGAAACTGAAGCTGGATATATCAAAGGGGTGACAAATAAAAACGCAATTCATAAAATATCCCTTAAGCGTGGGCACACCCTCCCTTTTTCTGCTATAGTTTGTAAAAGTGTTGCCCCATATTCTTGATAATATAAGAGGGCATGAGTTACTTTTAGATAAAGTAGAAAAGAAGTGCTACAAGAAACACTCCCGCACTACATCATCTCAGGTCACAAGAACAATAACAAGTAAAAAACTGTTAAACACAAATCACTTTATATTACATAGAAATGTACGCTTTATCATTTTTTATAATTTCTATTATTGTAGAATTCGGGAAAGGTCGGTCGTAGTGCTTAGATCACGTACTCCTTTAAGAATATATAGGATAGTAGTATAATAATATACACTACTGGTCGTATATATTCTATAGGGAGAAGGTGAATAGGAACCGCAACAGACAAAAATAGAAATAGTAAAAAAACATTCAGAAATGTAGGGTTTATCAAAGGTATTCACTAAGAAAGTATCTATGGAAACGATTTTTTTTTAAACTGCAATTTCCTAAAATATTTTCACTGTAAAAATATCCGATCAAGCAAGTTATAAAGGTCAGTAAACTGTATTTCAGATGGTTTACTCCTGGCGGCGACAAATCTCCAATTCCTGTTGTGTGGAAATATTACACTCTTACAATATACACAGTGTCACTGATGGCACACAAAAAGGAAATGAAAATGAAGTCATCAATACAAAACAAGATCAATAACGAAATACTTTCCAGCGATGAGTATGTTGAGAGCTTCTTTCTCCGTGACTTCGAAATCTTTCATCTTCGCGCCAACGGGTCATAAAGTGCTCTGAGATCACAATGACTGTTAATATTATAATATACATATTCACAGTATATGATCCCAAGAAAGAAACAGAGTAAGAACGAGAAGGTGCTGACGTTAAATATAAATCTTTAGTCTTCGCGTCGACGGGTCATAAACTCCACTGAGGTCAGTATAAATGTTCATATTACAATATACATACTCACACTATATGATCTCAAGGGAGAAATAGACTAAAAACCAGAAGCTGCTGACGTTACATATAAATCTTTAGTCTTCGCGCCGACGGTTCACCAACACTTCTGCGGTCAAGTACAGTGTCAATATTATAATATACAAACTCACACTATATGAGCTCAAAGGAGCCAGAACAGGAACAATGTTTGCTGTATTCTGTCTGTTTCTGAAAACAAGCTGCTGACGTTACATATAAATGGCAAAAACAACCAATAACACTTTTTTCTAAATACAAGTGTTTAAATATTGACAAATAGCTACGTATTATAAATATCTAGTATGCCATAATCAAACAACTTACAACTCAGGATTATGTTTTGTGGCTGCAAAAGAAGAATCCGACTGTAGAAAAGAGCACCTGCATCACTGAATGGAGACGCGTAAATAACTCGCAAAAACGAAACTAATCAATCAACGGGTGTGGTTTATTTACTTTTTGGTTATTCAGTAGTCTATGGAAGGAAGATGCGGCTCCGCCCATTTAGTTGTCACGTTTTACAGTTGACACGTGCTCACGTTTGAACTGTTTCACTTATGCACGTGTTGGGAAAAGTTACAAAATGTGAAGCGGAAAAAGTTTCAATTTCGAACCTAACACGTATAAGGTCCTAAATATGTACATACGTTGGAGAGCTTAAAAACTGTTACCCGGAAAACCGTGTCATTTCCATTCTCATGAGTAAATACATTTATTGATTGCCGTAATTCTAAATAGAAGACATTAAAAAAAGATCTATCACAATAGAAGAAAAAAAAACGTGATAATATTTCTCATCACTATGGTTTTAAATTTAAAAAATGCGAGCAATTGTAAAGCGTACAGCTAACCCTGGAAAGGTGTGCCGGCGCTCGGGGGCGTCGGAAAGATTAAGCAAGGTGTTGCCCACAGTGACATAGTGGTGGGCTAACGTGCCGCTGGAGTCGGGAATCGAACTGTGAACGCTGTTGTTCGAAGTCAGATATCATAGCTGCTCTGTCACACTTTTTCCACACTTATATGTTAATTAGTGCTAATTAAGTTTAAACATTGTTAAATTATAACTTATAACAGACTACTGTTACAGTTAGTTTTTCACTACAAAAAGTATGCATGTCTTTTTTTAATTTAGTTAAAAACAATATAGGTTTCAGGGACATTGTAGCTAGAAATTAGTATTTATAAAACCTTTCAAATTCACTGAAAAAACCATAGGTTTTACAGACGTTATAGTTAGAAATTAGCATTTAAAAAACCTTTGAAATTCACTGAAAAAACCATTGGTTTCAGGGGCGTTATAGTTAGCTGGACATTTCACTCGTACAAAACCATAGAAATTCCACTGTTATAGTTAGTTCAGCTAACTATAACTCGCGCCCCACAATGCACTGCTCATGACGTCACATATTACATCATTCATGGCATGGTCAGTGACATCACTGATGACATCACTGATGACATCTGAAATGACATCACTGATGACATCACTGATGACATCATCCACGTGAAAATCTGATGCACCTCCTCACAGTCTAATATAACCTTTAATACACCCACTGTAAAATACAGACTACCATTTTCGAAACCATCCAGACACCAATACCAGTTACTACATACGCACTCTTTGATTCCTAGGTCTACACACACATCCACTCATTCACCCATACATTCACTTATACATGCAGTTAGTCATCAATACAACACTATGATATGCACTCATACACCTATTCAGACACTCACACACCACCACTCATCCATGGAGTTACTCACACACCTAGTCAGTCATGCAAAGAATCAATCACACTCCCATTTACTCACCTATACAGTTATACACACACCACCTCCCTAATTCATACACATACTAACGCATAATTACTCTCTTATATAATCACTGATACAAGTACACACTCATCCATACAGCCACTCTCACAATCACTCACTCTCACATATACTCATTTATATACAGCATCACTCACATATACTGCCTTTTACATATGTAGTTACTCACACATGTACCACTGAGACATCCATTCACTCACCAACACACCCATACACACACTCACCCACCCATACAGCTGTTTCCACATGCACGCTTGAACCCATACACCCAGTGAATCAACCACTCACACATCAATGCACAGAGTCACACACCTCCAACCCACCCACACACACACTCAGTCTCCCATACAAATACTCAGGCAAACAATCAATAACCCATATAAACACTCATGTAGCTCCTGACCAACCCATGTAGCAGCTTACACAACAACAGACAGACTGATACACACTTTCACACAGTTTAGTCACTAACCCATGCATTCAGTAAGACACGTTTAATCACTCACTTATACAATCAGTCACACACCTGTAAAATCCCCCATCCAGACACTTATACACCCACTCATTCTTCAATACACCTAAGAATATATGTAAAACATATTTAAAAATTACAGAAACACACAGTCACTGAATGATGTAATCAGTGATGTCATTTCAGATGTCATCAGTGATGTCATCAGTGATGTCACTGACCATGCCATGAATGATGTAATATGTGACATCATGAGCAGTGCATTGCGGGGGCGCGAGTTATAGTTAGCTGAACTAACTATAACAGTGGAATTTCTATGGTTTTGTACGAGTGAAATGTCCAGCTAACTATAACGCCCCTGAAACCTATGGTTTTTTCAGTGAATTTCAAAGGTTTTTTAAATGCTAATTTCTAACTATAACGTCTGTAAAACCTATGGTTTTTTCAGTGACTATATATATTGATATATATATACACATATACAGACACACACACACATACTTACCTTAACTATACTTACCATGCGTGGTAAAGATATGTGTGGTAAAAGCACCAAAAATTGCATACGTGGTAAATGCATGCATTGTAAATGCTGCATGGTAAAGGCAAACTTTGTTTTAAAGGATGTTTCCCCCACTGCTCGCTGTCTACTTTGTAAAAACAACAATTGATGGACAGAATGCAGAACAATGTCATACATTCACCCCAGTACAGAGATCTGGGCCTAAATCCATTGTTTTTTTGCTCACCATGCCGTTCCAGTTTGAACCCAGCCATATGCAAATCAGTCTAGACCCTGTGCCCAATGGGAACAGTCCAGCCCGAACTGCCAGGCCAGGTCCTCCCTGGACTGGAAACAAGCATCCTAGGACCGGTTTCGGGGTTTCACCCCTCTTCAGCCAGGATAGCTTGATTCCAGTGGCATGGAGAGCACAGGACCCACGTCTGGGCATACCCGTCCCACTCGAGGTGACAAATGAAAAAACAACAATTGATGGACAGAATGCAGAACAATGTCATACATTCACCCCAGTACAGAGATCTGGGCCTAAATCCATTGTTTTTTTGCTCACCATGCCGTTCCAGTTTGAACCCAGCCATATGCAAATCAGTCTTGACCCTGTGCCCAATGGGAACAGTCCAGCCCGAACTGCCAGGCCAGGTCCTCCCTGGACTGGAAACAAGCCTCCTAGGACCGGTTTCGGGGTTTCACCCCTCTTCAGCCAGGATAGCTTGATTCCAGTGGCATGAAGAGCATGGTAAAGGCAAACTTTGTTTTAAAGGATGTTTCCCCCACTGCTCGCTGTCTACTTTGTGGCTCTCGATACTTGTCTCACTATCTTAACTCTCCACTTGTCTACCCCAGCCTCTCTAGGTTTCTGTCTCTCTCTAGCTCACCTTTCTTTCTATCCTTCTTCACTCACTGGTGTACCTTGCGCCATACCTCATGTCTATCTATATTTCTTTCTCCATATCCCTCATTCTCTTGTTCTCTGTACTTCACTCTAAACATTTCTATTTCTCTTTCTCTACCTACATCTTTCTCCTTCTGTGTCTTTCATTCTGGCTACCTGGAATTTGTCTCTTTAATTTATGTCTCACCCTACTTCACCTCTTTCTCTACCTCATCTCTTTCTCTAACCCCCTTCTACTTCTTTTGTTTTACTATACTCTCTGCCCTGCTCCTATCTCCTGTCCCACTATTCCTCTAGTGATGGAAACTGCACTGAGGTGCAGAGTGATGGCTGAGATAGAGAGAGATAGGGAGGGGGTTGAAATAGGCACAGACAGTGGTTACACGAAGAGTTGAGGGCGTAAGAGTGATAGAGAGGTAGGGTACAAAGAACTGTATTAAGAGAGAGGTGAGATATTTAAAGAGTTGAGCTACAGAAGAGGTAGATCTATAGAGATGTAGAGATAGCTCCAGAGAGCGATGGGAAAGAGAGAGAGGTTACAAATGAGAAGTTAAGTTCACTAATCAGAGAGAGACATGAGAGAGAAAGATTTTTTTTTAAATTTCATTGCCACCAACTGACTAACAGTGTGAGGCTTGTGGCTGGGTAGACTATGGAGCTACACTCAGCTTCTAGAAGCGAACTTTCCCAGCTGTCAAACTTAAAAAGAATATGTGTTTGTGCGCACCTATTACATTGGGACTTCTGAATGATCTCATCATTTTACCAGGGAAACCCTAGAAGGTGGGGCCCTGGGCAATTGCCAACTTTAACCATGCCTTAAAACGTCTATGCTGTATGATTCTTGAGAGAATGTAATTTGCACTGTAGAGAGCCCACTCAGTTTTTGCACACCCTTTCCTGCATTATAGATCAGCTTGGTTCTATTAATCCTATCTTCCAGGGTAGACTGTTATTTTTTATTACATTCTATTTTACGCTGCCATATGTGTTTTAAGAAAGATGCCAACCAAATCCGTTAATAACCTACAGTGTGCAAACATGGATCTCAGAATAATGCTGTAAGTTAAAGAGTACTCATCTAACATCTTGATAGATCCCCCATTTGTGACAAACATATGAAAAACATACCCCTTTCTTTTGTTCCTCACCTTGCACAGTCAGAACCAAAATATTCATCTTATCCTCACAACACCAGCTAAAACACTGTTGACCATTCCTCCATGCTTGATCTTCCTTGCCCTTAAAAAATGTTCTTTGTAATTACATACTTTACTCCCCTAGCTCGATACTGGGCACTCCATAAAACTTAGCATGTGATACAAATTGTCACATAAGAAACTTGTTTATTTCCTTTCTTCATCCATTTTACTTTCTTGTGGTTCTCCCTTGTACAGTCAGACTGGTACCCATAATAGTCCCTTGCACCCAATAAAGAGAGGTCCAGCCACCCCAAAAAAGTGACTCACAATCCAAATCAGCTTTCTAGGCACACTGCTTTGATAGTTCCTGTGGTGAAGTGATAGAATAATGTGGGTAAAATGTTACATTTCAGAGCACATTGGGCCAGTAATCTTGTTTTACTGTGGAAATGATTCAAAGGAAATGCCAAGGATCACTGTCCAGCCAGAGAGGTGTGCACATAGAAGGTGGAGAGGAGGAACAAGGTAAAGCAAAAAATAAGGTGAAGATTATCATATTTCACTCAATTATATGATTCAAACCCTCGAAGCAGTGCTTTGATTTTTACCGTTGCAGCAACAATGCTAGCTGTGAAGGGGGATTTGTCTGTGATTGCAAAAATCCAACAATGATAACTACAATTTTAAGTGATACGTGCATATGTCCTATTTTGTCTTAATTTAATACTATGCCCTGGTCCACTCAACATTTACCAATGATCCATACTAAGGACCCTATTAGCTTAGACCTAAAGTCCAACTTTAGACCTGAAGTCTAAGTTAGACCTGAAGTCTAACGGCCCAATTCACAAAGGTAAACTTAGAACTGAGCCGTTGTGAATTAGTCCCTTATACTTCAGGTATAAACTTAGACTTCAGGTCTAAACTTAGACTTCAGGCCTAAGTTTACCTTGGTGAATTGGGTCCGTCTTTACCATGATGGGAGGAGCAAGCTGGTTCAAACAAAATAATGTTGCTGCAAAACAAACAAAATTTAGATTTAAGTGCCAAAAGGAATAGCTTTAATTATGATTTTTTGGGACCTGTGTAAACTTTGGCATTTTAGCACATGTCATTTTAGCACATGTGATTCTGAAAATTGAATATGTAATTCAATACTGTTTGTCATCACAAGGGGTGGAATATGCAATAATTTGATATTAAATTAATGATTTCAAAGTTGTTCTGAACCAAAGCCCCCAAAATATGTCTTGGCCTGGGCCCCAAAAGTCATACAGTACAAATAATACTACCAAAGTGTAGAGGATATGTTAGCATAATGCTTTATTTTTTGCGTAATGGTGACTTACTTCATTTAAACTGTCAGAGTGACATTTTCCAAAGATTTAAAAAACAGCAACAAAATGTCTCATTAAGAGTGGGTGTTAATTTAAAGAATTTTAACACATACACTTTTGACGATCACCAGCATTGCCTAAAATGCATGGGGTAGCCCCAGTGTCTGGAGAAGTATGTATCTTTTCGAGACTGGACTTTGCTAGTAACCATGTCAGACTTTTTTTCAGAAAAAGATCAGGCCTCTAAATGTCTTTAATGCTCTTGAAGGTGCATTTTAGTTCAACATGTGAGGTGTTTAATCTCATCAACTGTTATCTCATTGTGCTTATTTTGTCTAACTGCCAAAAAACAAAAATGCAGATATAAATATAAACAAAGATAACTATTGTGAAGAGTGAAGTGCTCCTGACAAAGAGGGAGAAAATTATGATATAGAATGCAAGTACTTGTGTGTGTTTTCAGTGATGTAGGGTAAAGGCAGTCTATAAGGTAAAGTGTATGTGTTAGCCCAGGTTATAGGTGGTGCTGGTGCATGTTCTCAGTGGATTGTGATATACCTAGGGGGCCGATTCCGATCTCGGTCGGAGGCGCACCCAATACTATTCGGTCGGGAAAAAAGCCATGCGAAAGCCAGTTTCCCGACCGATCCGTACAGCACACCGAACGAGCAAGTACGATGCGCACAACAGCAAAAATCCCGGCCGAGCCGTACTCACCCAAACCAGGTCCTGTTCTCCGACCGAGGCGAATCCGGAAACGCCGAATCGAGTCGCACGGAAGGGAAAATGCAGCCCCGTCCGGCCGGACAAGTACGATGCGCTCTCCGTACGCGCCGAACCCGTCGCTACGCACGGCACGTCAAAGCATCCGGGAGAGGCGCACATAAGCTCCGAATCGCGCCACAACACGATCCACGGCTACGAGACGAACACAGCACAGACGAGGACGACGCGGCGAGGACGAGCGAAGCGACGAGGACGAAGCCAAGCGACGAGGACGACGCGAAGCAACGAGAAGGACGAACGACACGAACCAACCATGAATCCCTTCGTCCCGATCATACCAATATTCTACATCTACTACCGGAACAGGCACGGACGCGTACGGCGCAGAAGGTAAGTCAGACACCAACCACAAAACACATACAACACGTACACGACACATCACACACATACACTGGGAATCTGAATATACTTACACCAGCAGCACCATAGGGGCGGGATGCCCATCACCAATGCCACATATGCACACAGGGGCCTGAATGCGCGCCACCACCCCAACCCAGGGGGCTGGATGCCAACCACCACAACCACCCTTAGCCAGGGGGTGCCAGATGCCCACCACCACTACCACCCTTAGCCAGGGGGGCTGGATGCCTACCACTACTACCACCCTCACCCAGGGCGGGCTGGATGCCTATCACCACCCTTAGCCAGGGGGCTGGATGCCTACCACTACTACCACCCCCACCCAGGGGGCAGGATGCCTACCACTACTACCACCCTCACCCAGGGGGCAGGATGCCCACCACTACTACCACCCTCACCCAGGGGGGCAGGATGCCCACCACTACTACCACCCTCACCCAGGGGGGCAGGATGCCCACCACTACTACCACCCTTAGCCAGGGGGCAGGATGCCCACCACTACTACCACCCTCACCCAGGGGGGCAGGATGCCCACCACTACTACCACCCTTAGCCAGGGGGCTGGATGCCTACCACTACTACCACCCTTAGCCAGGGGGCTGGATGCCTACCACCACCCTTAGCCAGGGGGCTGGATGCCTACCACTACTACCACCCTTACACAGGGGGGCAGGATGCCTACCACTACTACCACCCTCACCCAGGGGGCAGGATGCCCACCACTACTACCACCCTCACCCAGGGGGGCAGGATGCCCACCACTACTACCACCCTTAGCCAGGGGGGCAGGATGCCCACCACTACTACCACCCTTAGCCAGGGAGCAGGATGCCCACCACTACTACCACCCTCACCCAGGGGGGCAGGATGCCCACCACTACTACCACCCTCACCCAGGGGGCAGGATGCCCACCACTACTACCACCTCACCCAGGGGGCAGGATGCCCACCACTACTACCACCCTTAGCCAGGGGTGCCAGACGCCCACCACCACTACCACCCTTAGCCAGGGGGGGCTGGATGCCTACCACTACTACCACCCTCACCCAGGGCGGGCTGGATGCCTATCACCACCCTTAGCCAGAGGGGGCTGGATGCCTACCACTACTACCACCCTTACACAGGGGGCAGGATGCCTCACCACTACTACCACCCTCACCCAGGGGGGCAGGATGCCCACCACTACTACCACCCTCACCCAGGGGGGCAGGATGCCCACCACTACTACCACCCTTAGCCAGGGGGCAGGATGCCCACCACTACTACCACCCTCAGCCAGGGGGCAGGATGCCCACCACTACTACCACCCTCACCCAGGGGGCAGGATGCCCACCACTACTACCACCCTCACCCAGGGGGCAGGATGCCCACCACTACTACCACCCTCACCCAGGGGGCAGGATGCCCACCACTACTACCACCCTTAGCCAGGGGGTGCCAGATGCCCACCACCACTACCACCCTTAGCCAGGGGGCTGGATGCCTACCACTACTACCACCCTCACCCAGGGCGGGCTGGATGCCTATCACCACCCCTTAGCCAGAGGGGGCTGGATGCCTACCACTACTACCACCCCACCCAGGGGGCAGGATGCCCACCACTACTACCACCCTCACCCAGGGGGGCAGGATGCCCACCACTACTACCACCCTCACCCAGGGGGCAGGATGCCCACCACTACTACCACCCTTAGCCAGGGGGCAGGATGCCCACCACTACTACCACCCTCACCCAGGGGGGCAGGATGCCCACCACTACTACCACCCTCACCCAGGGGGCAGGATGCCCACCACTACTACCACCCTCACCCAGGGGGGCAGGATGCCTACCACTACTACCACCCTTACACAGGGGGGGCAGGATGGCTACCACTACTACCACCCTTACACAGGGGGGGCAGGATGCCCACCACTACTACCACCCTTAGCCAGGGGGGCTGGATGCCTACCACTACTACCACCCCCACTCATAGGATGGACAATGCATGACACAACAAGCACACCACAACCTAGGGAATGCAAGATTAAGACATCCCCCCACCACCATGACAAGCGTGTGAGCAGGCTGTGTCAAATGCCTACAACACCGAACATGACATTGAACATATAATGTGACCCCCTAGCACATGTGCCACACATATATGTGTGTGGCACCCACAACTGCAAGCAGCCCATGACCATTGTGGCAATGGGGCCTAAACCCCCATCATCACAGTGACCAAAAGGCAAGTGTGGGGTCCATAGCTGAAGCACATTTTGACCATTGTGGCAATGGGGTCTAAACCCCATCATCACAGTGACCAAAAGGCAAGTGTGGGGTCCATAGCTGAAGCACATTTTGACCATTGTGGCAATGGGGCCTAAACCCCCATCATCACAGTGACCAAAAGGCAAGTGTGGGGTCCATAGCTGAAGCACATTTTGACCATTGTGGCAATGGGGTCTAAACCCCATCATCACAGTGACCAAAAGGCAAGTGTGGGGTCCATAGCTGAAGCACATTTTGACCATTGTGGCAATGGGGCCTAAACCCCCATCATCACAGTGACCAAAAGGCAAGTGTGGGGTCCATAGCTGAAGCACATTTTGACCATTGTGGCAATGGGGTCTAAACCCCCATCATCACAGTGACCAAAAGGCAAGTGTGGGGTCCATAGCTGAAGCACATTTTGACCATTGTGGCAATGGGGTCTAAACCCCCATCATCACAGTGACCAAAAGGCAAGTGTGGGGTCCATAGCTGAAGCACATTTTGACCATTGTGGCAATGGGGTCTACACCCTCATCATCACAGTGACCAAAAGGTAATTGTTGACAAAGAAAGAGCTGCAACTGCCAAACTGCATGGATCATTCCTGGTCACAGAACCAAAAACTCATCTGTGGCAAAGTAGTGTATGTGTCCCATTGCAACATAAATTGGGGGAGCCAAATACTGCAGTGCAAATGAAACATTCCTTTGGCCATGTGCAGACAAACAACACCCATGGGGGCTGAGACCGTCAACAGTCATCAATGACACAATGACAGAAGTGACCATCAGAATGCAGAACCACATATTTGCACCAATGGGCACACAAATGCAGATACCCTGTGGAGACAGCAGATGTGAGGTGAACAGATACCATACCATGGCAGCAATGGGACACACAAACCATGATCACTGTGCTGACCGATGACCTAGGAGTCCCAGGGACAGCAGGGGAAACACACCAAACAACATACAGCCAATGGCACACCCAAGATATGCCAATGCAGTGGTGCAGATGCACAAACACAAACAGGCAGACCAACACTGTCATCATACACAGCAGGTGAGGGGTGGGGGTGCCAGTGTCCCCAGGCAACAACACAACACATGAGGAGAGCTGAATACCAATCATACAGATGTGCATACACTGCCACACTAAGGTAACTCATGGATCCAAATCCCCTATGTGGGCAAGCAGGCATTGACAGGTGAGAGGGAGCACAAAACACACATGTCACACAGGCACGTAGGAACAACAACTGACACAGCAAGTCACAGACACACCACAGCACCACCCCCAGGGCCCCCACAATGTGGTGACCCTGGGCTGAAGAAAAATACCACTGTGATGACAAAGCTAAATGTCGTTCACACTGTGAACCACAGTCAGGTGTCCTGAGCAACTAACTACCATCACACCTACACAAGCACAAATCAATCAGCATGGCCAGTAAGCCAAGGCCAACATGGAGGCAGGGGACTAGCCGGGCAACAACTCTCATCTGCACACACTCAAGACCACACCCTCGACCTCCAACAATGTGCAGCAGTGAAGTACACATGCACTGGTGACATTGCACATGCACCCATTACTATTCCAGGGTGGTGGGTGGGAACCAAGGTGTAGAAACACATCACACATGGACACTCAACAAGACTCCTGAATGTCTGACACACTGCACACTACGCTGTACATGGACATGACGGCAATACCACACCGACCAATGGGATCCCAGCCACAGTCACACACCAATGAAGAAGCCAAGGTCACCCACAAAGAACACACATAGACAACAACCAACATTGCAGCCCGGACCCTA
The DNA here is from genome assembly GCA_963921515.1 of Calotriton arnoldi. Lineage (NCBI taxonomy): Eukaryota > Metazoa > Chordata > Amphibia > Caudata > Salamandridae > Calotriton > Calotriton arnoldi. Next base: position 137,703 of record CAWUFW010020495.1, read on the forward strand.
AGGAGTGCCAGCAGTCACACACACAACGTGTCACAATCACTGAAAGATAACACAAACTGGAAATCACATGACAGGGGCAAACAACAAGTGCCAAAGGGAAACCTGACTGTGACCCATCTGCGTCTGCACACAAACTCTGCCCTGACAGCAAACACACCTATGGGTGACACCCTGATGACCAGTAATGTGCCATGCACCCACATCACAGAGAACACAGGGAGAAGACTTTGGGGGAACATAGCTCAAGTCAGCAAGCATCACAAACAGGTACAACACTAGGGATCACAGCATGCGCAGATGAATGGAAGTGAACACACAGACATGCACATACAACACACACCTTGGGCGCAGGCAATGTCACACGTGTACACACTGCCATGAGGGGACTCCACTCCTGTGTGAGGAAAGCTGTGCCATATGTTGCCTCAGTAGGGCCCCATCATGTCAGCTGAGCACTTGGTCACACAATCAACAATTAGCACCAAATGAGGGCTCCCATCACATCAGCCTGGTCATGGATGTGCCAACGGAATCATCAGCACAGATCCAACACACTTGTATAGCAATGTTGCACTGACTACACGGATGAGTCCCTCCCCATTGATGCCCAAACCTGCATGTCCACTGGAGATGGCAACACGGTCAGGGAAGTAGACAAATGCAACGATGGCAGGCACAACAGATGTGCAGGGGTGGAAGCCACAGATATGAAATTGCCAATGTAAGTAGGAAACCCATTGCCAAATACTGAACACATGACACCCTCAGATGCTGCTATTGATGACATGGATACACCACATGATAGGACACATTCCCCTGGACCACATGGGTTCCTGCACAGTAACACTTCATAATCATGAGACCAGATATCACCATCACTGCAGCAAGGGCATGGTTAGCTGCACCAACAACATGTACATCTGAAGCATGAGCACTAGAGAAAGAAAGTTGCTTTATTCAGCATATGTGTTGAGGCCAAACGAAGTCCTGAAAAAGAGCAAAGGCCAATGGCCAGTCCATTGTCAAAGTTCAAACAGGGTGACACTGGCAGATGTCACCCTACGCATGCCTGCACAATACCAGGGACAATCCACTAGGAGGGGCAACCGGGGGGCAGGCCAGGCACCGCAGGGACAGGATCAGGGCTCACCAGGGGAGTCAGGGAAGGGGTGGTGGGTGCTGGAGAGCCACTGACAACTGCAGTGGAGGTGTCTGACATGGTGTGTGCCGGCACAACTGGGGGCATGACACAGATGTCGTGGGTGCCGGCACAACTGCAGTGGACCCTGCAGATGGGGTGGACAGGTCCGCCACTGCAGTGCCCAAGTCAGACAGGGCGGTAGTGGACTCCACTGCAGTGCCTACCTCCAGGGGAGGAGAATGGGGAACAGGCAAGGTGGGTTGGACAGAGGGGGGACACCCTCATGAGCACTAGAGAAAAGAAAGTTGCTTTATTCAGCATATGTGTTGAGGCCAAACGAAGTCCTGAAAAAGAGCAAAGGCCAATGGCCAGTCCATTGTCAAAGTTCAAACAGGGTGACACTGGCAGATGTCACCCTACGCATGCCTGCACAATACCAGGGACAATCCACTAGGAGGGGCAACCGGGGGGCAGGCCAGGCACCGCAGGGACAGGATCAGGGCTCACCAGGGGAGTCAGGGAAGGGGTGGTGGGTGCTGGAGAGCCACTGACAACTGCAGTGGAGGTGTCTGACATGGTGTGTGCCGGCACAACTGGGGGGCATGACACAGATGTCGTGGGTGCCGGCACAACTGCAGTGGACCCTGCAGATGGGGTGGACAGGTCCGCCACTGCAGTGCCCAAGTCAGACAGGGCGGTAGTGGACTCCACTGCAGTGCCTACCTCCAGGGGAGGAGAATGGGGAACAGGCAAGGTGGGTTGGACAGAGGGGGGACACCCTCACCACATCAGTGGCACAGACAAGCGCAGCGGGGGTGTGGTGCTGGGAGAGCAAGTGGCAGGGGAGAAGGCCGGAGCATCTTGGGGATGGTATATCTGTGGGTGGGGGAACCTGGGGCAGGGTGTGGTGGGGGCACCTGTGCAGTGGGGGCCTGAGGGATGGAGGACGGAGACCTTGTGCCTGAGCTGCAGGGCGGTGGCGGGGTCTTGCTCTTAGCACTCCGGGGGACTTGCGGGTGGGGGCCTCAGTCCGTCTGCGCCTGGGGGAGGGTGTCCGGGGGCGAGGGGCACTCTGCTCCGTGTGGGTGGGCTTCCTCTTCCCCGGGATGCTGGAGCAGCTTCATCGGTGGGGAAGAGGCCGAGGTCACAGAGGAAGAGCTGCTGTGACTTTGGGGTTGCAGGTGAGGCAAGGGAGGGTGCTTTGGAGGGAGAGGGAACTGAGGACTGCGCAGTGCATGTGGATGCGTGTGTGTGTGCCAGGGCCCCATCCCCTGTGAGTCTGGCTTCAGTCCCCTGAATGTGCGTGCGTGTGCGTTTTGTCATTGGCGTGTGTGTCAGTGTGCTGGATGTGTGTGTGCTGGTGTGTGCCAGTGTGTGTGTGCCTGGGATGGGTAAGGTGCTGGGGAGTGTGGATGGAGCAGAGGCAGGAGGGGTGAGGGACCGTTTGAGGAGGGACACTGCTGCCGTCAGGGAGGAGTCCATGGACCTATTGCCCCTCTGTAGGTCAGACATGCCCGATGAGATGCCCTCCATGAACGACACCAGCTGAGTCAACAGCGCGGTGTGCGCATGGAGGACACTCAGCATGGCTGTCTGCCCTACATGGAGCTGGCGAAGGAGGTACACAGACTCCTCACTCAGGGCAGCAGGGGACACAGGGGCAGGGGGTGCGGTGCCTGGCCCAAAGGAGACACGCTCCCGGACATGGGAGCCTCCACGGACCTGGGGAATGGGAGCCGATGGGAGGGCGGTGGTGGTGCTGGTGGTGGCGGGGACAGCAACACTAGCTGGGGTGTGGTGGCTGCTGACACCCGCCTCCACAAGGGAGTCATCCTCCGAGTTGCTCTGGTCCTCAGCTGAGGTGGATGCTGCTGAGGACTCCTCGGTGTGGCTCCCCTCGCCCTCCGTGCCACTGGGTCCCTCCGACCACTCCTCGGCTGCTGACCCAGTCTGGCTCTCCGGCTCCTCCTGGTCCGTGGAGCTGTCCCCTTCCGTGGCCGTGGATGTATCTGCAAAAAATGGGGAAACAGACAGACATCAGTCACCTGCACATAACGCACACACCACTGTGAGCACAGCACATCACAGAGCAAGCCCTGGCATCATTAGTTGTGCATTGCTAAAAGTGCACTAATTGAACAGGAGAAGTCAATTGTCAGTCTGATGCCAAGCATGGCACTCACATCCCACATGGCCTTGCACCCATCTGTCTGGTGTCTGTTGGATTGCAACACCCCAGTGTTGACACATGCACCAAGTACACAGTAGTTGGACAGTGCAGAGGACACGGTGTGGACACATCACAGCTCTTGCCACTGAGTCAGTACAGGTTTACGGATGTAAGGGATGCCCAGAGTCAGATAGGAAATGCATGTGATGCATACCAGCGACAGACACCATGATGCACCCATGTCCTGATAGCCAGCGCCACTATGGTGTGCATGTAGCACATGTCACTCCCCTGCAGGATCACCAATCAGTAGACACATGCCATGGCGGAGGCATGACTGCAAAGTCATACATCACTGTCTCAGTGATGTATGACTTTGCAGCCAGACAACAACACTCTGCACTGTGTCACAATAGTAGGTCATGGGGAATGCAAGTCCTGGAGCTGCACAAGTGCACATGTACATCCCCCCCACAACACATCCTCTTAACCCTCATCTGTCCAGGTCATACCTATTGGACATATGGGAGACCTGTGACACTACCCTCTGAACCTGAGCCCCTCACACTCTGCTGTGCATGGGGAACAGCTGCCTGAACTTCACATTTACATGCCCCAGTCTGCATGGGCAGCTGATCAGACACCTATGTGTCACACAAGTATCGTCTCCTATGGTCACATCTCCAGTGGCATGCTGAGCCCCTACCAAGAAACTCCACAGCAGTCCTGGCGACTAATCCACAGCACACTGACACAGAGGCAGACACCTGAGGGGCAAATCACTGTGCACAATGTGTCCTCTGATACACGGGAGTGGGAGTACAGAGTGTATTGTATGGCCTGGAGTAGGCATGACTGTCCAGCCCCACATGAATGAGGGATGAGCCCTGGACTGTAGGCAACTGGCTAAGTATGTGTGACACACGTCATATACATACTCCTGGGGCCCAAACATTGTTCCCACCCGCAGCATGGGTGTGTGCCAGGTACCCCAGCCACATGTGGTGGATCAGCTCAGCAATTGGACCACAGATCAAAGTAACACGCTGAATACATGTCAGAATACAGGCATTGTGTAAGCAATGGACCCACCCATGATGCCCACCACAGAGTCAGGGAAACAGATGCTGTCTCCCACCTTGAGTCAAGCAAACTGCAAGGACACAGTCCTAAGTGACAGAATTCCCTGCATGTAAGGGCCACACCTGGGTATCAGATGAGGAGTGGGCAGTGCACAATAGAGGGACATGGCTCCTGGACAACATGACTGCTGTACTGTGGCAGTTCAACCTGGCCCGAGGAGGGCACATAACATGTTAGACAGAGTACACAGTGCAGTCTTTGACTCACCCCCTCCTTGCTGCTCTCTGGCCTTCAGCTGCCCATCCAGGTCTGGAAAGACCACCGCCAGGATCCTGAGCATGTGGGGGGTCAGGGTCCGTGTTCCGCCCCTCCTGCGAGGAGGCGACAGCTTCAGCTGGACCCGTGCAATCCTCCGGGTCCAGCCCCGAAGGTCCTGCCACCTCTTTTGGCAGTTGCGGATCCGGCGCTTGTAGACCCCCACGGACCGGACAGCCCGGACGATGTCCTTCCAGATCTCATGCTTCCGATGGGCAGAAGCCTGTCAGGATGACAAAGTGATAAGGACATTACTACACATGCAACATATCCGTGCATGACACAGTTGCATATACATGTCGCAATCACAGGGGCACATGGTGTACCCAGGCAGTGCACGGCTGCCCATGGACAGTTTTCCAGAAGTCACTACATGGTATCATAGCATGGGGAGTAAAACCCTGTTCAGAAGCACTGTCACTGCACCATACCTGTCCAGTGCAAGTCACTACACACTATGGGGGGTGACAACTACTCAGTGAGCCTGCTAGCCAGTGGTGTGCTGACTCTCAGCCTTGCTAGTCAGACAAAATGCACATTCAGAAAGGCAGTGCACAGAACACTCACCTGCTCCCCTGGTGTCCCATACAGCTTGCTGTACTGTGGAAGTAGGCTGTCCAGCAGGGCCTGGTTCTCTTCAAGGCTGAAGGCTGGGGCTCTCTCCACAGTACGTGCCATTGCAGGGTCCAGAGGGGCAGAGACAGCAGCAGTGCAGTGGCAGATGTCGTCCTGGAGCATGTAGTGCAGGCAAGTGGGCTCTCAGGGGAACATGCAGCAATATATATGTGCTGGAGAGGCAGATACTGTCCCTTGTGTCCAAAGTGATAGGTCCAAGTCGTTTGCATCTTCTGAATATGGCCAATCCATGGAATAGCAGCACCAAAACACGCCCACAGCATCCTTCAAAATTTCAACTTCATGACATACATGATTTTGCAACATTGTTGTGGGTGACCAACTGATTTTCCAGCAACCGACTCGTTCGAATATTCGAAAACGCGTCCGTTGCCAGGCAAGCCCATTGTCAATGGGTGCGCACCGATCGGTCCATTGAGGTACAACGCGCACAGGGGTACAACGCGTACCCGCACACATTGAAAGCAATGGGCCGGCCGGAGGCACCGATCGGTCCATTGCTGTTCAACGCGCACAGGGGTACAACGCGTACCCGCACACATTGAATGCAATGGGCCGGCCGGAGGCACCGATCGGTCCATTGCAGTACAACGCGCACAGGGGTACAACGCGTACCCGCACACATTGAATGCAATGGGCCGGCCGGAGGCACCGATCGGTCCATTGCAGTACAACGCGCACAGGGGTACAACGCGTACCCGCACACATTGAATGCAATGGGCCGGCCGGAGGCACCGATCGGTCCATTGCTGTACAACGCGCACAGGGGTACAACGCGTACCCGCACACATTGAATGCAATGGGCCGGCCGGAGGCACCGATCGGTCCATTGCAGTACAACGCGCACAGGGGTACAACGCGTACCCGCACACATTGAATGCAATGGGCCGGCCGGAGGCACCGATCGGTCCATTGCAGTACAACGCGCACAGGGGTACAACGCGTACCCGCACACATTGAATGCAATGGGCCGGCCGGAGGCACCGATCGGTCCATTGCAGTACAACGCGCACAGGGGTACAACGCGTACCCGCACACATTGAATGCAATGGGCCGGCCGGAGGCACCGATCGGTCCATTGCAGTACAACGCGCACAGGGGTACAACGCGTACCCGCACACATTGAATGCAATGGGCCGGCCGGAGGCACCGATCGGTCCATTGCAGTACAACGCGCACAGGGGTACAACGCGTACCCGCACACATTGAAAGCAATGGGCCGGCCGGAGGCACCGATCGGTCCATTGCAGTACAACGCGCACAGGGGTACAACGCGTACCCGCACACATTGAAAGCAATGGGCCGGCCGGAGGCACCGATCGGTCCATTGCAGTACAACGCGCACAGGGGTACAACGCGTACCCGCACACATTGAATGCAATGGGCCGGCCGGAGGCACCGATCGGTCCATTGCAGTACAACGCGCACAGGGGTACAACGCGTACCCGCACACATTGAATGCAATGGGCCGGCCGGAGGCACCGATCGGTCCATTGCAGTACAACGCATCACTGTACATGTGACTGGCATATGTCAGCATGCCTGTCTCAGATGGACATATGCCAGCCACAGATAGCTCCCAGGGAGTGAGGGGCACACCTACATCACGACAGCCTGTCCAAACCTTATCATAAGGCATGTAAGGCTGCATTTCCTATTGTGTGTATGTTGGTGTACATGTTGTCCTGTGGGTGTCACCTGTGGGCAGCCACCCCCAGGCTGTGCACGTGTTCATGGGGACAGGATCATGGGTGTTATGTGTACGTGACCACTGTGATGTGCAACTGTTCATATCTGTGCATGTGCCATGGTCACATTTCACAGTGGTGTTTGTGTATGTCATGTCACATACCCCGTGAGTCCCATGTGGGACGGTATGTTTGAGCCAGGGTGTCCCAGTGGCACAATAGTGATGGCCCTCCACAGTCTTTGTGCATGTAGTGTTTACAATGTCTCTGATTTCATGTGCACAATGGGAGACAGTCTCCACATCCACGTTGTGTGTGCATGGACTCTGATGTTGTGCGTGTGTGTCACAGACGTCCATGGCTCTCCTGCCATGGCAAGTGTGGCCACTACCTGTGGGGGTCATGTTTGTTTTGTTGTGGTGTACACATGATACTCCAGGTGATGCCAGTGTCCATGTGGCATTACAGGGTCCCTGGGAATGTGCCTGTCGTTGAGCTGTGGTGCCTGGGGCACATCTGTCCTCACATGTCACTGGGGGGTGACTGTGACACAGCATCATGATATCCAATGGGCCAACTTGGGACAAATTGATGCCACCTGTAGGACCGTGTTGACAGATGTTGGCCATGTATGTACCATAAATGTCGTTCCGGTACTGCACACTTCATGTAGTTGTGCCTCATGATGATGTATGTTGGGATCTTGAGTGTGTTCAATGCCGCATATGTGGGGTGACTGACGATCTTGCTTACTTCTCCTCTGCACTGCAGGGCTCCTGCTGTCCATCGGCCATTCCCAGACCTGGCAACGATGGTGGAACGGGACAGCATCCGACGGTACCGCTTCACCAGGCAGCTGATTGAGGATTTTGCAGTGCAGTTGTCCCCACATTTGCAGCCTGGCCGGCCGTATCCTACAGCGCTGACCCCCAAGGTGAAGGTGATGGCAGCCCTACACTTCTTTGCCACCGGTACCTTCCAACATACTGTGGCGTCTGCTGGTGGGATGTCACAGACCATGTTCAGCCGTGTGCTCCGCGATGTTTTGGCGGCAATGTTGCTCTTCCTGAACCGGTACATCTATTTCCCTAGACTGCGACTGACTCACTGACGTGAAGAGTGACTTTTATGCCCTGGGGAGGATGCCGCATGTAATTGGCTCCATTGATGGGACACATGTGGCTTTGGTACCACCACAGGCCCAGGAGCAGGCCTACAGGAACCGCAAGCACTACCACTCGGTCAATGCACTGGTGGTGTGTCTTGCAGACATGACCATCACACACGTGTGTGCCCGTTTCCCTGGTTCAGCACACGATGCCTTTGTGATGAGGAGTAGTCGCATCCCCAGGTTGATGGCACAGATGCAGAACCAGCGTGCCTGGCTTGTCGGTGTGTACTGACTTTGTGCCATTGTGTGTGATCTGATCTGTAGTATTCCGCCCACTTTTCCAAGTCAGCTGATGTGCACTTGTCTGTCCGTAGGTGACTCGGGATACCCCAACATGCCGTGGTTGCTGACACCCCTCAGGAACCCTGTGACACCTGCCCAGATGCGCTACAATGAGGCACATGGTCGGACCAGGAGAGTGATTGAGCGGACCTTTGGTCTCCTGAAGAGCCGCTTCCGCTGCCTGGACAAGACCGGAGGGTCCCTCCCATATGCCCCTGCGAAAGTGTGCAAGATTATCATCGTCTGCTGCATGCTCCACAACCTGGCAGTGCGGAAGGAGTTGCCTCTCATCCAGGATGACGATGACCAACATCCGCCACCTGTGGAGGATCCTGGCCTGGACCACGATGCCAGTGACGATGATGATGATGATGGTGATGGTGATGTCCGCACACAGCTCATCACCAACTTCTTTAGCTGAATGTGAGTATCCTGAGGTGTCATGTGAATGATGTGAGTTGGCATGATGTGTGGGTGGTGCTCTGGTGCTGTTGGAGTGTGTCCATGGGCTACTTGACAGGATGTGTGTTGCGATGTGTGGTGACAGGTGGGCTGTACTCCCCAACAGTGTTGACATGCTAACTTGGTTCTGGGTGGGTATCTTGTAACATGTATTGTGCATGAGTTTTGCTGTTCTGTCCTGTACTGCATTGCTTTTGACTGTGTGTCATTTCTGTCCTTCACAGGGTACTTTCAGATTCGTTTGGTCAACTGTGTCCACCGACGACGTGATTGCACATCCAGGCTGGTAGCTGTTGTGTCCCTACAGGTGATGTGCGCCACACCCATGGACTTCCTTCTGTCTACAGTTGTTGACTGTGTGCCCGCTACCAGGTGGGGTTACCTTGCATCTGTAGTGGTTACGGCATGTTGCTACTGTGTAATAAACCTGTGCTTCACTTAGTGATGTGCGTTGTCTGTGGTCACACATTTGAGTGCCATTTGCTTACTGCACCTGTGGGCTACTTGACTACAACTGGGAATGGGTGTGGTGTCTGTGCATTGCACCGTCTTCCCTGGCAACATCAGTGTAGGCAATGAGTCAGATGGCCTAGGTGTGTATGTGTTGTGTAGCCCTGGTGGTGTGTCTCCCTCATATGTGTCACGTTGCCTGTACTCACATGCCTGTGTTGTCCTTGCTGTTGCAGTTCGCATACACTGTGTAATTTTGCAGTTCATCATCCCCATAACAGCACCCACGTTGGAATCACGACAGAGGCAAGTATGGTGTATTAGTGTGTTTATTGTGATAATAGTGCATAGGATGGATTGTGCTGTACATGAATCTTGCAATCCCAAGTTCCTAGATGAATAGAAAGTCCAGGTAGACAGGATCCCCAGTATCGGGGCCACAGTTGTCTGACACATTGTTCCAACTTGTACTCCCCATGCTATGTGTGGGAGTAGTGTTGCCATCAACAGGGTGAACAGTCTGTGCACAAAGGCGAAAATCCAGAACAGGTTCAGGCTTCCTGGGAGTTGCGCTTGGCCATCAGCCTCTCACTTTCCCCTCCTCGGACGACCCCTCTTCTTGGGGGGGGCCCTCAAGTGCAGGCTGCTGCGGTGCAGGGGACTCTCCGCCAGAGTCCTCCTCCCTCCCTGTGGCAGTTGCAGTTTGTTCGGTACCAGATGTTGTTGGCACACAGGGAGGTGTGGACTGGTTGCTGTTCATCTGGCGGAGGCATTGTAAAATGTCCCTGTGCACCGCCGTCATCTCATGTAGTACATCCCACTTGGACTCCACGCGGGTCATGTGGGAGTCCACACGTGACATGTGGGAGTCCACACGTGACATGTGTGACTCCACTTGGGACATGTGGGAGTCCAAGCGGGCATGATGGGCAGCCTGCTGCTGTTTGATGTCTCTGAGGAGCCCCACTACCTGGCTGAGCTCTCCGGTGCTGGACTGGTACGCATCAGCTATGCGTACCAGTTGTGGGTCTTCATGCACACCAGCAACGTCTGCAAGCAGCGACCTCTGTCTCCCACCCCTCCCACCACCCCTGCTGACATGTGCAGTGTGTGCAGTTGCACGCACAGATAACCCTGGTCCACCTTGGGGGTTGGTGGTGGTGGTGGTGTCCATGGCCCCAGGTTGGTCCAGGGTCACTGCGCTGGTGTTGTTCCTTATTCTGTCCATGTCGGCAGGGATGGTATTCGTGGTGACAGTCGTTGGAGGGGTGGGTGCAGGGGGTGCAGCTGGTGGACCTGCTGGTGCTGCAGCTGGTGGTCCTGCTGGTGCAGCATGTTGACTTGCACCGGATGTGCCAGGTTGTTCTTCATCGTCCGAGGAGGACAGAGGCTGTACGACGCCAGTGAGCTCGGCATCCTCTTGAGCCTGGGACTGGGACTCCTCAGCGTCTGCTGCTGTGTCCCTATCATCACCTGTTTTTGGGAGACACAAACAATGTATGTCATGTTTCTGCAGGCATCAGTGGTTGACACACCTGACAGTTGTGACTGTGCCTCGGGGTGCGGGCCTGTACATTGTATTGTCCTAAGTCGTCACAGTCAGGGGTTGATATTGGTGTGGCACATTGTCCTGCATTATTTGGGCATTTCTATGTATTCTCTGGGGTGTGAACATGGTCTGCATTGATTGTGTTTGGTTGACAGCCAGACCTCCTTCCCACCCACCCACCCACCCAGTCAGTTATCCCACCATGGAACGTGCTTGCATTGCAGGGAGTGTAAGTTGTCTCTCAGGATGTCAGTCAGTGGTGTCCTGCTGTTTGTTGGTGCACAGTTGGCAGCAGGGCCTTGTGCTCCCCACAGCAGTAGCCAGTGTCAGCCATCTTGTGAGTCCTTCTCCACTCCCTGTGATGTGAGCATGGTTCAGGGTGGTGTTGATGGGACAGTTGTGGGGGTGAGCTATGTCTGTGACTACGACTCCCATCATGCTATTGCCTCCACCCCCTTCCCAGCATGCCCATGCTTCCTTCCTTTTGACTCTGCTTCCCTGTGGGGTGGGCTGGCTGTGCTGACAGGATGGCTGGGAGTGTTGTCCTGGCAGTTGTTTGGCTAAGAGTCCCAAGAGTGTCCCTGTGCTTCACACAACATAACCCAGGGTGGTGGTGCTTTGTGGGATCTTGTGTTAGGATGGAGGGCATTGCATTCTACCAGGTGGGTACTGTGGAGTTTGTGTTGGGGGGGTGTGAGGGGAGGTGCTGGTGACTATAGTCAGTGCTGCAAGTCCCCCTTCCCACCCAGCCAGCCAGATAGCCCACCATGGAACGTGCTTGCATTGCAGGGAGTGTAAGTTGTCTCTCAGGATGTCAGTCAGTGGTGTCCTGCTGTTTGTTGGTGCACAGTTGGCAGCAGGGCCTTGTGCTCCCCACAGCAGTAGCCAGTGTCAGCCATCTTGTGAGTCCTTCTCCACTCCCTGTGATGTGAGCATGGTTCAGGGTGGTGTTGATGGGACAGTTGTGGGGGTGAGCTATGTCTGTGACTACGACTCCCATCATGCTATTGCCTCCACCCCCTTCCCAGCATGCCCATGCTTCCTTCCTTTTGACTCTGCTTCCCTGTGGGGTGGGCTGGCTGTGCTGACAGGATGGCTGGGAGTGTTGTCCTGGCAGTTGTTTGGCTAAGAGTCCCAAGAGTGTCCCTGTGCTTCACACAA